>JAOXNN020200326.1:0-23499 GCA_028571205.2 Hydropsyche betteni | reverse complement strand
GATCTTAGAGATTCAGATGATTTCAATAAATGCCTTTCATCATCTTGTCGCAAGTAACAGCCAAAACTTTTGATTGTGAAGTAGGAGTAAACGCCTCAAAATCCAACTCTAGACACCTGTCCTACAGTCGAGTATCGCTACGCTTACTACAACCTGCTGTATTCGTGCTCTTGTGTAGGTAAAGAAAAAATCAGTCTGTAGGCGTACTTGCCTTAGCTAAGTGAACCCGAGAGATAGGATATCTACCGAATGCTACAGGAAAGCAACGATTCATAGAAATTTGGGCAGGTTAAGCGTGAACTCGACAAGTACAGACTGTGGAATGGATTCGATATGTCCGTTCCAAACAAAGCCCCTTGGAACTGTTTAATTTTGATTCCTTGGACGCCGCCATAAATGTTAATCCAAATGACTTCCATTCAGGCTTGGTTTTTGAAGTTTTTAAGGTTAGCGAATACTTAGCAATAAAAGGCTTAATATGACAAAGATTGGGAGTTGCAGCTGGAGACAGTGGAGAACTACATCAGAATTTACGGAAGTAAGCCTTAGCTACTCCAGGCGAAGCAGGATCTCAGAAGCAAAAAGTCTCTGAGTGGAAAGAAGTTTCAACCTGTAATAGCAGAGTTATTTAATCAACACATAGCATACAGATTAACTGACAGCCAAGCATAAAAGCTCCAGTAAATCAGCAGCAACTTGTGTTAGGTCCAAATAAAAATCATGCCATGGATACTGAATTGTTGTTATTCTAGATAACTCAAGTAAATCGCTCTAAATTGGTTTCTAAGCAGACGATCTTATGCCTGGAGCCGGGTAGAGAGCATATTGAACTATAACGAGGGCCTTAAGGAAGTCGTAAAGGAAGAAACTTGGCCTGACTTCTTCAAGATGATCATTATTGGTGGGATGGTATGGGAGTAGTACGAGGGTTAGGTAAAGGAATAGTTGATAGATTTTATTTGCAAAGCTAAGTGCTCCCTCGTAGACAGAGCCAGTCTCTTTATGACTGTAGTGTGTATTAAAAGTAGGGTTTCTCCATCATAGTATTTCTCGAAGTCTAGATTGTTTAGGTAGTTATTCGACAGCTCAGACCGATAGAACCTAGATTTGTCTGAGTTGTAAAATTCCATAGTATTCAAAGATTACAGCGAATCTATGAGACTGGGATTCGTAAGAGCTATAAGAACCTAATCTGAAAAAATACATTCAGAGCATAATTATCGATAAGTCAAAATATTTGGGACTTGTGCTTAGTAGATAAGCTGTACATGCCTAATTGAAGGTCTGGAGGCATTGAGAAGAGGAGACAATGCAGCCACTTTGTTGGTGTGTTAGGAAGCTAGGAGGACACTGGCAAAGTACCTCAGTCAGTAATAGATTAAACCCAAGTATTTTAGAATACTCTACTTATAGCTGCTTTGTAATATGGAAATCTTTCAATATTAAAGGGCAGCTTAGGTTGCTCTTGAAATGGATACGTTTGATTGCACTACATTTAGAGATCGCCTACCAGAGAGATAAATTTAAGCTTACCACTTACATTCATTCAGAGTCTTAGGATCGCTATGCCTAGAAAATCCTAAATACCTACATCGTTTCTTGAAGTATGCTAGTAGAAAAATTCGGAAGAGCCGGTTATATTTCAAAAAATTCTACTTTTTTATTTCACTTGTGTTCTGCAGTGTTCGAAATTATGAAGCTGGTTCATACTATCTTTAAAAGTAAGAGCAAGAGTGCAGAAGGATATTTTAGATCAGCACTTTAGATCTAAATCGAGCAAGAATTATGTATTTACAGTCCAAGCATCAAGCATGTTTCCAGTCGCTAATTAAATATACGAGGATTATGGCTGTCTGCAACAAGAGGAAGGAGCCTAACTTCTACAGATCCCTCGCTTAAATATTCATCATCAGGATGAAACCTGCATCCATGCTCAGCAATGCAAGAGCGCTGTTTGAAGACATTGAAGTACTTTCAAGAGACTCACTGGCCGAGGTATTCGCTATGTTGTAGTATATGCACCGTGTGTTACCCCAGTGCGCTAAAAGGTAAATATGTGCGTTCGGTAACCTACTTCTCAGCCATCCTCAGGCTCCGTCACAGCACAACAGCATATTTAGATCAAATAAGAAGAGGAAAAGCGTGGTGCCCTATCGCATTACGACCGCATAGTTCACTAAAATAGTGTTTCCTACTCTAAAGCACATTTCGTACACTGACCGCATCTGGCGTCTGAAAATGGCTGAGATGGAAGTCACGATACTCAACAAGTGGACGAAACATAACGATGCTCCTGTCTGGTGTGCTAGAAAGGTAGTAGAGTGCGCGGTACACAAGCTGCTGCTAGTTGGTAGGATTGATGCTGACCTGAAGGAGGAAACGCAGGCTGTTAAATTGGTTCTATCTAATCCGATGTACAGAAAGACTAGGAGACTGTTACTGAGTATTTTGTGGTGCATCAAGATTGGAGCAGCAAAAATGGCAGAAAAGGGTTTTATATGATAAATGTTAGTTTGGTGTTATTTTGGTTTATAGTCTTTATTTTTGTATCAAACTTAGCGTTGTGAGTGATGCGTTGAGAGAAGGCGAAATCTCTTGGAGTCTACATACTACTTCACAGTTAATGTGTGGTGATTGTAAAGGCTAATCCAAAACAGTGTCAGCTCTTTTATCAATAGTTAAGTATCAAACATTCACATCTAACCTATTCGAAATGGTTAAAATCATTCAGTGGGAGCTTTCTCGCCAAAGCTTGCCAGGAATGATCACCTCCTCTCGTCTTTTGGATTAAGCTGTATGGAGACAGTCAACATTAACAACAGTCTCTTCCCACGATCTCTGCATCCATCAACGACGATTTCTATGATCGTCTGGGAATACCTAAAGGAAGATTCTAAAGTAAGCTCCTAAATATGGCTCAAAACTTCGATAGATAGGAGCCCTCAGTACTTCTAACATTATACCTCGATTAATAAATGCCTTTTTGATATTGCATGTTATATAAGCACACATCGGTATTTCGTATCCACAGTATTAGTATTGAAAATATGTAAGCCAAAACCAGAATTATTGTTTTCCTATCCTCGACAGGCAATGGAAACAGTTCAACCTGCAACACTCTGCTAGGGTATCCCTATTTTGAAGTTGGGGACACAGTGGAAGTTGTACAAAGACCACTTGGGAAAGACAGTGTCCAGAACGCGGTATCAACATTATCGGTATTGCTGGGTTTGGGGACACTCAATTGGATGCGAAGCATATTGACAATCTAATGTGTTAGCTGACGAACAAGGTTATCAAGATAGATGGAACCAGCACTAACCAGATCGACGCATTCGCCATCGTGACCAAATGCCAGTCTAGGGCGATGACCCTCAAATCTGACATCGACCACGTCTGCAATATTTTTGGTTCAGAGCTTCTGAAGACTCTAGTAATTTTGATTATCACTCCCGAGAAGTACTACAATTTGACAGATGAAGCACTGAAGAGAGCTTTCAGTGAGATGTCAGCCGTCACTAACCAGATCTCTGAAGCCAAGGGGAGTCGTTTAGCGATAGGCATTATGTAAGATGGGATAACGAGTAGCCTCGACCGAGACAGGCGGAGGAAGTGATGGAGAGAATGGAAAGGTTGTAACCCTACACCCACTAAAAGTTTCTGAAGGCACACAAATAAATTAAAGCTCGGATGAACAAATCTATTGATTAAAAAGTTAAATAAAAAGAGGAACAATTAAACAGAAAGTGGGTGGAAAGTATCCACAAATGCTACAAATAAACTCAGAGAAAAAACTGAAGGTAGGAATCTATGAATATCCAACGATCGTTGGGCAAGGTTCTGAAAGTGTTCACCAACCATCTTTTTTTAAGGAGGCCTATGGGCAGATGAACATTTACGATGCATAATAATTTATGCGTAGATTGTTATCCGTTTAGGGAACTCCGGAATCCCGAGACGTATAAGCCGGTGCAGGCGGGTGGAGCAGGACCCATTCAGAGACTAACAACTGCCTTTGGGGGGGGCCCTGGAGTATATAATCTGGTGCAAGCATGGCGCAGGCAGGCAGGTATTACGATGAACCGCAAAATCTGAAGAACTGATTTGGCTGATACTTTGAGAAGACCATCATCAGATAACTGTGGTCGTGTTGTCAACGGGAACAAACATCCCAGTCTTAATTTGAGAACTCATTGCAACGATCCAATATTTACAACTATTCCAAGTTTACCCATTAGATAGTTAGTGAATATTTAATTTAAATGTCAAAGAAGACAAAGAAGGGAGGTCAGTCCAAAACATAAACCAAACCATAGCAAAAGACTGAAACTGCCGCCAACACCAAGATGGAACCGGCCAAGCAATAGGAGATGAATCGCATTCTATAGGCCATCACCAACATGTCGCTAGATGGTAATTTTAGTTTGACTCAGACCCCGAGTTCATCGATATCAAACCCTTTGAGTAGGGCAAGCAGATCCTCCTCAACGCAATAGAAGACCTAAACTTTTACACAACACTGTACAACAAGGGAGATCTGTCAAAATTCCCAGCGCCTGTGCATTAAGAGAAACCTCAACCCCCGGTAGCCAGCAAGTGATAGAGTTTGTACAGTGACCAACTTCAATTGATAAAGGATGGTATTGAGATAGGCTATGTAAAGAATTGAATATGTTGGGAATGTAGCAAAGGAGTGGAATCACTCAATAGTATGAGGGTTCTTCCTCACCGAAGTCATCCTACAGTTTTCTACAGTGTGCCTTTGCAACTGCCTGTTCAAGCTCCTGTATCGACCTATCTATGCTCTCGTCTATAGACTACGAGTCTTATCCACTGAATGGCAGACTTTAAGCTTTGGAGCTTGCTGGTTTTATGTATTTGCGAGCGTCGATAGTTATCGTTGGTTGAGGGTTTCTCGTTGTTAGCTAGCTGACCTTGGTCTTGAAGTGCTTGTCGAAATAGGCATTTGACTACTATGGTTGTTTTGGTTGTTTCCTGTATTCTTTTCCCCTAGTGGCTCTGTTTTAAGACTACTGTTGTTTGTTGTCGATGGGTTTCTAGAGCTTTCCTTTAGTAGATTTAGGAGATTTTGGTTAGAGAGCAGAAACTGATCGTGGGGTTTTCACTTGAACTCTACGAACCTCTGGTTCTTCTGGTGGTATTGTCTGTTTTATTGGTCTTCTATCGCTAGTATTCACGCGGGTATGGTGTGGAGGGGTTGGCGTAGGGACTTGTCTTTTGGGTGGTTATTATTCATCATCGTTTGCCGGTTAGACCTACTGCTGCATTACTCTAGCGGGTGGTGGCGGTTGTTTTGTAGCAACTCGACTTGCCTGGGGCTGCACAGTCCTCGAGCTTTAAATCTATCTTCTGGCGACCTCTCTTTGAACAGCGAATTTTTCAGGATTAAACCTATATTGCTAATCGCCTTCCTACTAGTGTCTGGAGTAACCTTTTTTCTGGGGTCGAGCTTCCTGTTATTATTGTTCGTATCTTTGGTTGTAGTCTCCCTGCCTATTATATCGTTTTTATTAACGATGTGCTGATGCTTATGCCATCGTAGCACTTTTGATATTTTATCTGAAATTCGGTTCTTACTAATGTGTTTTAGATTTAGATTTTGACCTTTGAGGTGGTTCTAAGGGTCTTGATTGGCTCTAATAGAGGGATTCAAAATGGGAACCATCGTATTAGTGGTAAACTTGGCGAGGTCGGTAGAGAGGCGATTAGCAGACAGATGGAGCCTTGTGAAACCTTTATGGAAGCTAGTTTGTTTTTGTACTAAAGTAGTTGCTCCCTCCCAGCTCAAACATCGAGATATCTCTTCTAGGAGGTTTCCTCTAGAAGTGGTTCGTGATAGTTTTGGTTGGGTAGTAGGGTCTCATCAGATCGACATTGTCGTAGGATGGGCTGACGCCTCGAGTGCCAGTGGGTGTCTAATAAGAAGTACTGAAAGCATTCTTGAGGAAATGATCAGTGTTGAACTACTACTTTGGACGGCTACTGTAGTTGGTGGTGGGTGCTGTCGACTATCTAATGTTGAAAGAGGGTTAGTTCTAGGGTAGGATGTTGGTTAGAATATTCTCTCTTGATCTGGTAGGTCGTGTTGCAGGCCCTCTAAAATTATCCTCATAAGGTTATTAGCATGACATAAAGTTGGCTAGAGAAAGGGTGGGTTTGTAGAGTTGAGAAGGTTCTACGCAGAGTGGTTTGATGGGGGGATTACTGATGAAATTAAGAGCAGAAGACTATTGGATGGGCATCCAGTTATCAGTAGTAGTATACACCCTATTCCTATTCTTATTGAAACTCACCGCATTCTCTCCTACAACTTTACTCTCAGGTAATCTCTAACATTTTCCCTTTATTCTCTTTACAGTGCTTATAGGCTTCTATTGCTTTACAGGCACACTAGATTGTTCTTATTGCTTCCTTGATGAAGGTTTGGGTTGGCAGTTTAGGAGAGACTTACCGGTAAGCTCTTGTTTGCGCATGGAGTACAACGCAACGAATTCCATTGCTTTGTCTAAGGGAGTTTTCTAATTCTTTATGATCCTCTCGAAGTTGCTCTCATCATCAACGTTCTAATCAGCGTAGGAGACTTTTCCCTTTCTAGTTCTGACTCTAGGCTCCATATAAAAATAATTAATATTTAATTAGGTTTATTCATCACTCAGTTAACGATGGGTTTGGCTGTCACCAAGTGGTTCATTAGCTGACTGGTATTCGATTTGGTCTCCACTCTTATGCATGTCTCCTTCTCCAGAACCAGCACATCGCTCATGCTGTAAGGATAGGAGTAGGGTGCTGATAGGAAGTAGGGGGTCACTTCTACGAATTTCAGAAGAGGTTTTTCACCCTTTTCCTTTTCATCGGGCATAACAATGAATTCGAGCTTTTAGCCTTGGTGAGTTCCCTTGTAGAGCCCACTCACCTGCAGAAGGTATTTGCCTCGGGTGAGTTTGAGCTCCCCAGCGTTGGAGTGCTTAATGACTCCATCAGTCTCAATGGATTTGATGATTTTCTCGATGTCTGACAGCTATTTCTCCAGGCTGATTAGCTTGACTCTGAGTGAGTCATTTTAGTTAAGTTTGCGCTCGTTCAGGATGATCTCCTCCGAAAACTCAGGCAAGAAATCGTATCGCACACAGATACTAACAAGTAGCTTTCCGGTGCCAGCATCTTTACCCTCTTCGTAGGCAACCTTAGCTAAATATAAGGGGAGGGGTACTTATGAGGTTCTTTTCGTTTTGTTTGTTTAGAGCAGCCACCACAGTATCGACTTTGATTCTCTTGAGTTCAATGGGTCCACTCTCGAAAATGCTGTTCTGCATTTAGGTTTGGGATGTCATGGTCAAGCAACTGTCATTGCGCTTGGTGACTGTGAAGAGGAATTTATCAAATTTGACGCTCACCGACATAAGATAAGGATTATAAGATTGCGTAGTTCTGATGAAATTTTAGAGCTCCAAAATCAATAAAGGTGTTCCAGCTATTTAAGTACGATACGCTCGAAATGCTATAAGTAGTGGGGGTCTCTGGTGTCCACCTTAGAGAATAGCTACTCAAAGGTTTTGTTCCATCTTCCTGTGTTCTCTCGTTTCAGCTTAAGGAACCTCTGGTAACACTACTTCTTTCTGGTTTATTCGCCCAGATCTTGGTATTATTAGGTGGTTTATACGTAGTTGCCGCATTCGAATTTGTTTGCGATGATGGTCGGTGGTTTTATCTTACGAGGTTTTATGTAGGAACACTTGGGAAGTTCTAGCAGTCGTCTGGGCTGGTTCCATTGCAACTACTGAGTTTAGGGATGCTGCACAGGAACCACCTAGGGTTCTCTGACTATAAATCTAGATTCGATCAGTCTGGAACGTTGTCGAGATTAGAGGACAGTTTAATGTTAGGGACCGACATCGGAACCCATGCACAAACTAAAGAAACTCTTAGATAGTGACTATTGTTTGGGGATACTGGAGGGAATAGCGGTGGATCGCATGCTGTATCGCTTGAATTTAGAGTAGTTGGTATCGTTCATGCACGAGATAAAGTTATTAGGATTAATTTTGTCAGTAATAAGACTAATCACAATATTGAACAGTTCAATTTAAGATTTCCAATCAATTAATATCATTTTTAGGCCAGTACTATGACAATCAAAGGAGTCGATCCTTCGCAGCTTTCCCTGTAAGAAGCGTAAGTGAGTGCTGACTTTACTTAATGTAAAGGTTTCTCAGTGTTTACTACATACTATTATCCTGGTATCATATCGAAGTAGTTATTGGAAAGCTTAAAATAGTCTCCTTCCTTGCCAGAGATGTACAGATTCTTAATCACTTTGTCCGTTGTCAGTGTAATAGAATTCGCTTATAAATTGTAGGCGACTTGTAGGGTGGCAGAGCTTAAAGAGAGAGACTTTTGATTTACTAGAATATGCGTGTTCCTCATGATGTTCTCTTTGGAAGCAATTACTTCTCCAAAGATAATGACCTAGTTGCGCTTCTCTCCCGGGATATTCTCTAAAACGTCCTTAAAATCATAAATAAGTAGGGCTTGGTTGGCACCAACAGTTGCTCTTTTTTTGTAGTTCAATAGTACCTGTCCTGTGGTTGTGTAGAGGACCTTCAAAGTGACTAGGCAAACCATCTCGTTGAGTTTGTCGTTCACCAGGTAAGTCAAAACATTTATCTTTTATCCAGATACCTATTAGGGTTTAAACTTAGAGTAGACGCTACGCTAGTTCTTGTTATGCATCTTGTATACATTTGAGAATAGGATGGCGACGTCAGAGTAGAGTTCCTTAGCGTTGTATTGGAGAGCTTTCCACCTTCCGAAATAGTCCATGGAAGACCAGGATATTCCAGGCCAGGCATCGTTAAACTGCCAGTAAAGAGTACCCCAAGTGTATGGTCTATTAATTCTTTGGGCTTGAATGGCTACTCCCACTCCGAACGCCTGCACTAGACTCGACTGGAATACTTCCATCTCAAAGGATTTGGACGAGCACATATGTTGGTTTATGTAGTTCTTAAGGGTGATGAATTAACTGCTGTGTTTCTAATGAAATTTCATCACAGAAGACTCGTAATTTCGTTACTGGGGATTCGGAGCAAAACTTTTTATAGTCTCCCATACAGGGAATGCTTGTGTACCGAACTCACTGTTAAACCTCCCTGTTCTTGCTTCATACTCAGAGAATGCAGCACCGCTGGCCCATACCCCCCAAAAGTGAATGTCTCCTGCTTAAATGTTGTCTCCACTACCGAACTGCGGGGAGGATGGGATGTAGGTTACATCGGGAGACTCAATGGATAGTATTTTAGGGATAAGCTTTTAGAATAGGAGATTGTAGTTGTTTCTGTATTTCTATCTGTCCCACCCCCAGTTCTATATTCCTTGTAATATCTCGTTATTCCCTGACCATAGGGCTAATGCAGCATAGTTACGAATTCTCCTTACCTGCTGTTTCACCTACTACTAACAGTTGACCAGGAACTATTACTAACCAGGATAGATGTTAACACTGAACATGAAATCCTGAAACAGCATTATGCCTCTTCTAGTGCACTTCTCGTAGAATTCGTCAGACTAGTATTGACCTCCTCCCCATACACGCAACATGTTGAAATTGGATTACTAGGCAGTATCGAGGTACTGGTTGAGAGTGTAGGGTGGTTTGTGAACTGGGTTAGTGAAGCGGGGGTGGAACATATCGGGAGGAACGTAGTTGGCTCCTTTAGCGTAGACTGGGTGACCGTTGACTGTGAACTGGAAGGCACCACCAGTTGTGTTCAAGCTTACGGTTCTGATACCGTAAACCTGTTTGACTGTATGGAGTAAGGTTGCCTAGTGGTACAGCAGAAATTAGAACTAATAAACGTTAGGTTTACCGATGTTTCGAGGCCACCAATATTCTGGTTTTGTTATTTAGATGTCAGCATAGCCTACAGACTAGTTGAACATAACCGTCGCCAATAGCATACCATTGACGTTGACTCTTGTGAGATATTGCTTAAAGTCTAAGTCAGGAGCAGATTTGAGGACTACGGCTACGTTAAGCAAGGCTCTATCATGGTCCAGGTACTTATTTCGTATCCAGACGTAATCAATTTTAGTGAAATTATACCCTAGTATGTATACTGGCTTCCAGATACCTACAGTTATGAGGGTGGGAGCCCAGTCCCATCCATACTGGTACGCTGGTTTCCTAGAATGCCCATAGGAGAAGGGCAAATCTTTATCCTTTTGCTTGGCTTCATCAATCGGTTTGGATGGTTTGAATTTGACACTCAATACATTCTCTTTTTGAAGTTTAATATTGCTGAGGTCGATTTCCCACTTCTTAAAAGCATTGTTGGTTGAGACAAGAAGCTGCTAATTGAGGGATACTTATGCGTAGGTATCTAGGCCTTAGAACACAAGCTATTTTCTGCCGACTTCACTCCATTATTAAGGAAGAGTGAATTTGCATCTGTAGATTGCAGTGGCTGAGTGAACCCACTCTAGTCCAGCGGCAAATGATTATTGGAAAGGATTGTAGATTAGTTGATTTTTCATAAGATCCAGGTGTAGAGTGGAGGGTACAGATGCGGGATAGTACCTGTTATTCCAAGAGTTCTGCACACTGAACTACCACTCCTTCAACTCCAGTCGTTTGAGAGAGGAATCCTGAGCAGTCGCCAATATCGTAAACAAGATTAGGCAGTGTATGAGGTTTTGCATGAAGAAGGTGAGCCAATTAATTATTATATGATGTAGAAATAAGATTGTCCTCAAATACCTAACCTGGAGCGCTCGAAATAGCTACCGAAGTTTCATACATTCAATGAGACTAAAGGCTATCTTGCCTATAAGTCACTCGATCTCCCTCATTTTTAGTCGACCCCTCACCGGCAAGAATGCTTAGTACTTGACCGCTACAAAAGACTGCCTATTGCTCGCAAAAACTCCATCTATGAGTTGTTTTATGATGTCCCCAAGGAGCAGCAGTCGAGCTGGGGTATCCTGACTATAGACTTTCAGAACAGGACATCCCTGCCTAGCAGAGTTCGTAAAATAATGCATAAAGCCAACCCAGCTCGTTCAGCAAGAGACCAATAGTCGAATAAGCACATAGAACCCGTAACACGCACCCACCGATAGACTTACAGTCCATTGGTGACGAGCATCCTCAACCAGAAAGAACTGACGGCAAGAAAGAAGGTCATAGAGACCACGATGCATAATATTGCTTATGAAAGAGAGCGTTTTAAATAGGCAATAAAGAAGGATAAATAAGCATTTAAGAAAATGAAGCAGAAAGCGGAGGAGGAGAACTACGCTAATGCTAAAACCCTGCATGAGAGAATAAAGATAATAAAGCACAATAAAAAGAATACTAGGATGATGCTGGTGATGCCAGAGTCTAGTCTCAAAGCAATAGCCAAATAGTAGGTTAAAGAAGAGGAATAGAAATTGTATGATGTCCCGATAGCCCCTGTTTAAAAGAGTAAAGGGAGGAGAATAAATAAATATCTGGAGTACTTGGACTATTCGGATGTGCGACCATGGACAAACAGCCTGCAAGAGTAACTGGTGTAATGATGGTTTATTAAAATATTGCTGAAGAATATCATTCAGTTCAATTTGCGTTCCAGCATGTTCTGGTTCCATATGCCTTTTATCGTCTTGCCTGTTATTGTGTGGAAAGAGCCATCGCCAGTTGCTGCATCTTTGTCGAACATCCCCTCGAAATATTCACCGTTAGATAGGTAGAGCTTACCCTTGCCTTGTTTCAAGTCGTCGGAAAAGTGGCCTAGGTAATAGGAAATGTACCTTAAAATTTGGTCCAGTACTCGTCAATTAAGTCTAGATTGCTGTAGTCGAATGGTTGGTCAAGGGGAACAGGGTACTCGTTGAAAAGAGTACCGAAACCAGTGAACTGATCGTCATTCCATTCTCCATCATAGGCTATTCTGCCGGATTGGTAGAATAGTTTGCCCTGGCCTTCCATCTTGTTATTCCTCCATTACCCATCGTAAAGGCCACCATCCTGATAGAAGAACTTGCCTCTGCCATGTCTCATACCGTTAACCTTCTAACCTTCGTATCTAGATCCTTGTTTAAATGTCTCTTTAACAAATCTTACCTATCCTTATAGCTTCTAGTAGTTCTTATTGGAGCTTCCAATGTAATTGCTCTCCTTAGAATCGCTATATTGTTGGGAACTACCTACTCGTTGTATACTGCTGAAATCTGAAGCTTTGATGAACTGAAGATCCTTCCCAATTTCACTAGATTTTTGTGGAAGGGGATTAGTATAAACTGGGTTGTTGGAGATTGGTCTTGCAATAGTGCTTGTGTAGGTAGTAGCTGTAAAAGGAGAGACACCCAGAGGACGAGCATTAGAAGTGAAGGTGGATGCTGGGATAGTTGATGTTGGGATGGTGGATGCTGGGATTGAGGATCCATGAATTCCAGTGGTTATGTTATTTGAAGCCGCAAAGGTTGTGGTGTAGTTAGAGGTTGTTCCTGACCCTCCAAACCCAGATGATGCAGTACCTCCTAGACTAGTATAGTTGGAAGTAGGGATGTAGGAGGGATGGTAGGGTATTGAAGTAGGTTGGTATGCTGAAGAGGGTCCAATAGGAATGGAAGTTCTAATTGGAGGAGGGGCTACTCCTGATATGTTGATGGCGGCTGAAGGTTGCCAGGAAACAAACTGTTGGCCTGGTGTTGGTTGTTGTAGCATATGGTAAGTGGGTCCTACTGTTGTAGAATTGGATGTGTATTGAGAGTTGATTGTAGGGGGAACATGGATGTTATTTAATTCTGTTGCCCTTACAGGAACATACGAACTGATAGCATTGACTTCTCTGGTGGTTGATGGAAGATCTCCAAAGTTTGCAGTCTGATTAGCCATAGCAGTTGAATGAGAGTTTGCTGCATGTTCCATGACTTAGAGATGGCCACCGGGTTGAGCGTTGATTTCCTCGTGGTTATCGGGTGTTTGTGTTTGGGTGAGATCATCTTCATCCACCTCTATGAGGTTTTAATCGACTTTGGCAATTGTGGTGTATTGATCAGAAGGCATAGGTCCATTGAATGAAGGTCTAGTGCTTATACTAGCTGCAACTGGTTGGATGTTATCCTGGGTGACGATAGATGTGTTGGTTGCCATAACTCTTTAAGTTCCACTACCACTAGGGATATTTGAGTGTGGGGCTACGGTTCTAGATATTCCGGGTACCATCTGATTGGAAGAAGGACGACTGTATACGTACTGTCCTGTTGAGGTGTAAGTCTGAGGTGGAAGTGGCATGGGGACAGGTACAGGGACATTAACTGTTGACCTTACAACGGGAGGGTTGACTCTGTTAGGTACACTTATGGTGCTGGTGGCGGGTACAGCCCCTTCCACTGGTCCAGAAATAGGGAATTCTCTTACATTAGATACAGGTTGATTGCCTGACTGGTAGGTTGATTGGGTTGATCGAATATTATTGACTCTGGAAGGACCTGCTGTCACTGAAGTATTACGTTGAGTTTAGTTAAGGTTTTACACGACTGGAGGAGCTGTATTTATACCATTAGTTGTAGCTCGACTGTAGATAGGGTTATGGTTGTGATTGGGAGTGTGTACCCTGGTATCTGCAGGGTCAGATTCATCTCCAGTTTTTACACAGGACTCTAATGCAGACCAGTCAGGCCTCTCACCCTCCTTCTAACCGAGCATTACTTCCACCATAGACCTCAACTCCGAACTGTATAACTGGCCAAACTTCTCCAGATTGTAGCTTACTGCCTCCCAGTGTATCCGAGTGCAATCCTATCGATAACAGTCATCCTGGTAGGCTAGGAGACCTGCTTCAAGCATAATCATCCCCATAGTGAATACATCACTTCTGTAAGGGTTATAATTTATAGGAACAACCTTCTCCTATGACAGTGCCTTACACAACTATGGCGATAAATATATATGTGGTGTCTGTCTCTTGGAGAGTAAGGTGTCATAGTTGCTAGACTCCCCAGTGCAGAAGGGATCAGCTACTTTGATGATTCCATCATTAGTAAGGAGTATTGTATTTGATCTGAGAGTCTGATGAGGAATTTAGTTCATCTGCAAATGGTACAACCCTAGAATAAAACTAGCGATAATAGACCATAGCTCCTTCTCCTGGAACTTACGATTGCTAAGCTGCCGTTGGTTGATCTAATCACTCAGGCTCTTATGCGGATATTCATACAACGTATACAACTTGAAGAAGTTTGAACAGAAGTGGTCTTCAGTCCTCTGAAAGTATTCTAAGTGAGGGGGAATGTACAGATGAGGGGAGCCACATGCTGGTTACCCTCCAGCCGGTCCTTCTTCTGGACGATAACACTCAACGCTTTATTTAGGGATTACTTATTGTTAAATGTACTCTCCTTCATGAGGAACTGTCTGTCAGTGCCCTTCTCCTCTAGATACACGAGGTCTCTGTCGGTGTTCTGCTGCACGATCCTGTATTTGTCTGCAAGGCGTTTCAAGTTGGGATCTTCAGTTGAACCTTTGTTTCCCATAACAAATTCAAAATTATAAGATTAGCCATTCATATTTGAGTTTATGGCTGAACAACCCCATCAGGATGAAGAGGACCTTGCCGGCAAAGTTGTGTAGGATAAGCAGGAAGAGCAACCCAAACAAAGCGAGGATAACGAAACAATTATAACATAAGAGAAGAAACCCTAGACAAAATAGGGGGAAGACAAAGAGGAGTAAAAGTAGAAGGTATAAGAGGAGCAAAAACCGGAGGAGATTGTGAATGAAGTTAAGGAAGTTGTAGAGGCTAAGCCTGAAGAAAAGAAATAGGAGATAGAGGCTGAGTCACCAGCAGTTTAGCCACCGAAAGTAGAAGAACCGGTTGAAGCTAAGGTGGAGAAGAAGTAGGAAGGGGATGTTTAAGAAATAGAGGTTAAGATATAAGAATCTACTGAAGTACCATAACAACAAAATTAAAAGCCAGTCCCTGCTCCAGTTTAAGAGGTTAAGTAGCAAGAACCTGTGGTTGAGGAAAACGCGAAGGAAGCAGATCCGCCAACTGTAGAAATCAAGTAACTCGTTGCTAAAGATTCGGAGGAGGGGAAGTAAAGCGTTTAGAAATAGATACGAAAAATTGAGCCCTAATACAAATAGTAAGGGATAGTACCTCCTCCCCAAAAGAAAGTAGAAGCTCAATAACCTGCAACAGAATCGAAGCCTAGTGTCAGTACTTAGTCGAAGGACACATAAAAGAAAGATCAAGACGCTGGCACCAGAAAAAGAAGGAAGCGAGTGTTCAAGGACAGGGATAAATAGTAGAAAGCGTAAGCAAATGAATTAGCGCCTGGTGAGAAACCTCCAGTTGCAGAAGGTCCCCCTCAACCTCTACCAGTCCACTCAGTGCTTTTAGAGGTGCAGTCTCCCTCTCATCAATAAGACTTAAAGATATTGTAGGATACTTCTTTTACGAAGAAGAAGTAGAACTACTCGAGACTGAGGGAATGGAGTAGGGTACGCTCTTAGAATATGGCCCTACATATCAGTATTATCGATGATCTGCAGACCCAGTTAGAGAAGGCCATCAGGGCTAGTATGGAGAATGTAGAGATGTACAGTACATTTTTTAGAGAGAGAGCTAACCAGTAAGATAAGTACGCAGGTCACCCAATAATAAACACTCACTTCACAACGTCTTCTAACGAGTTGAGTAGAGATGTCTACATAAATTGTTCGAGAATGATAAATGCATTAGGAGATTAGAACCTGTAAAGATGCAAGAAGTCCCAAGGACTTGCCCATTTCATCCGGAAGAACATTCTGGTGGATCTGATTGAAGATCATGTTAAGAGAAGTAAGTTATATGTTATGGTAGCTCATATCGAGATGCTGAAGGTTAGGGAGAAGATAGCAACGGCAAGGAATACACTAGCCCAGTGCAGATAGAACATAGAGAAAAAGATTATTAAACTTGCGAATAAACATAATGATTTCCTGCTAAGGCAGAACCTAAGCACACACAAGGACTTTCTCAAGACTCAGTTGTCTTACTTGAGAAAAACGTTTGAGCAGAGCCAACTTCAGAAGAAACTGGGCGAATTCTTATACTAGTTCCTGAGAGTGTCGATTGAAGAGGAGATCAAGCGGTCGGAGGTCATTAAGAAAAGCATCAGACTATACACTGAAGCCATGAAGTCAACTTACAACACTTTTGGAATGGCCGACAGTTTGGAGCAACTTAATAAAGACGAATAGCATAAATTAATTCCGTAGTTTTATTCGGTTGAAGAGTTCCTGGATTCGAAACTGTTGTAAATCCTAAAGCAGTCTCTGAAGATTGAAGGGGAGACGCTCACTATGCAGAGCCTCCACGGGTACTTCAGTAGGTAAATTAACTATAATTAAGTATTCGGCCATTCAATTATGACTGCAGAATGCTCATTCTCAAGTAATATCCTGTAGTGGTAGTCGATTTTAAGTAGGGTAAAGAGTCCCAACAGTAACCGGGTAGAGTGGTGGTCACGGTGGACAGCTACCTCCACATCTTCTTTGATAAGAATACGGGGGCATTCAGTAAACCCAACATAACCTTCAAAATAGACAAAGCTTTGTAGGTAAAAACCAATAAAGATCTTGTGGTACAGATTAGCCGGAAAGAAGACAGGAAGGGAGTTATGAGTTATTTGCTTTGGTCGCAGAAATCATCCCCACTGCTAAACCTCAAGTTCTTCAAGAAAGACGCACTAGAAGAGTTCGAGGAGTTCATCATAAAGCTTATATGATCATAAATGTTAATTCCATCCTTTGAGTATAAGTTTGTCGAAGTCATCGTACAGGATTCTCTACGCAATATAGGCGAGCACATAGTCCTTCTAACTGATATCTTGGATTTAGTGGGTGTTGAGGTCAACCTTGAGTCTAAGTAATGAATGGTGTACGTGTTCTTTGAGAGGGTCCATTATGGGTGGTGGTCCATGCTGTCTGCTATCCTTCCAATACTGTTCATCTTCTCAACTACAACCTCGTACTCCTTCTAATTGTTAAAGGTATATTGGAGTTGAAGCTTTTTAGGCTACTTCTGGAAATGCTTGAGCTTTTTGGCGAGTTCACTATGATCAGATTGATTGAGAGGCACGGACTTATACTTTTTGACATCAGTGAAGCAGGTGAGCCTCCTAAGATTTTTCATAAGATTATATAAGTAAGATCAGCATAGAGTATGGAGCTTTTCGTATTTGGTCTGAGTGTTCTTAAGGAAGTCCTTTCTCTTACGGATGATAAATGTACTCATCTTCCTGTACTCTTAGGACAGTTGGCACTTATCGCGAGTTTTGGATTAGCACTGCCACTAGTTTTTGAAGAGGAGGGGTTATGGCTATCTGCTAAGCCGGTAAATGGGTAAGGCGAGGTGATATTTGTTCTTGGCGATAATATCCGATAGTATTTAAGTGTGATTTTTTAGGAAGTTTTGCAGGAACTATCTGGTTACCTTATAAGTCGATACATTTTCTTGTGATGCAGTTATGGTGTAGTTGCCCTTAAACCCGAAAACTTTGTCAAGGGGCTTGAGGTCGCTCAGTTCTTATGGAAAGGCCTGTGTAAGTTCTGAATGGTCTTTGAAGAGGGTTGTCAATAGCTATCTTATGCCTACAAGAAAACCCGGGAAATAGTTTTATCTCTGCATAAATGCACAAATACCCCGTATATTTTGTTGGGAAGTCCCTGTTCAAAGTATGTGCAGAGGGCAGTTCCCTCCTCTATAACATAATAGTTCTCGGAGTTATTGCTCCTATAGATTAAAGACCCATAACTGAAGTTAACTGGTTCGAAGCCTAGCAGCATTTCCTGCAAAAGGTCATAATTGAGGGTGTGGAACTTTGAACTGAGCTTAGCACAGATAAACTTTAGACGCTTTTGATGTAGTTTGAGGGTTGACTATGCTGAAATCTGGATGTAGGTTTAGGCGGGGATTTTTATAAGAAAACAAGGAGTCTTTGTTACTATTGTAGCTATTCGTTTCTTCTTGTAAATGATGCCCAACTCCCCGAAAGAATCTCCATCTTTTACTTCGCCCACCTACTTCCAAAATAGAGGATTAGGCACTCTATCGATAAAACTGAGGTGTCTACGTAGTTTAGCAGATTCTTCTTAATTATCCTTCTAAGGCTAGACGATAGGTTTGAGGATTGTAGCCTTCCCCTTCAGCATAATGAAGAATGCATCGGGTATCTCCTGGTTGCGAACTATTTTGGCGTATGTTTAGGTTTTGAGAAGTTGAAAGTTCTTGATGAACTTTCGCATAGGCAGATCATCAAAGGTAAAGGTTTTTCTGAACCAGTTGTAGGACTTGAGGAAGGAGATTATGCGTTCGTCAACGATATCGTTACGGGTGTTTTGGAAAGTCTAGAGGATTGTGGTCATGACCTAAATGAGAGATAAAATACATTGAACATATGGGGTTAAGAGCAGGCTGAAGGTTATATTTTGGAGACTTCAGCGATGATCTTTTTGAGTGTGATCTAGTTTTTGTGCTGAGTAAAGTCAGTTAATAGATTGAAGTATGTCTCATTAGAAAACCCTTTTTAGAACCTTCCCTATTCTTCCATATTATTATAACTTTGTATCAACAAACATATATATAGTGGATTTAATAATTAGAGCTATTTTCAGTGCCGAAGGAGTTATTTGGAATGGATTAATGTAGATATTTATGGCGGCATTTTATGGTTAGATATGAGTTCAATATCCAGTATGATACTAATCGGCAGGATTCTATTTAAAATAATATTCAGTTTCCATACTTATGACCACACAGCTTCCAGAGCATATCCGTAATATAAAGTATAGGGTTTCGGCTGAGTTTAAGAGACTGCAAATACGCAAAAGTGCCTCCTTCCAAACCAAAATACTTTGGAAAAGAAGTACACTCGTCATCCAACTTAGATCAAAACAGAGCAGAAACTCGAACTGTAAAACACTAAAACAATGAGTCCATTTACAACTAAACCCTTGTGTTGGAGTTTGCGATGTACTTTGACACTGCCAAAAGCTGCTTTTTGGAGAAGAATGTACAGAAGTAGAAACTCAGACGTAAATTGCGCCAGTTATCTGTATAGATGGCAAAACTAAGTCTGGAGGTTATGCTGATTTCGATGTTTCAGAGCTACTTAATCAAAACTTTGGAGGGGTAAACCAGGCAGTATAGAAAAGAGTAATGCTGACGAAGTGTCCAGATCCTGAGGCTTATGTTGATGTGACATTCCACTACCAACTGCTGGATTAGTAATCCGCAGGGATATCCGAAGTAAGGTAGGAATAACCTTATTCAGTGTGATGAACACATCCACACAGGATATGAATATGTCAGTGATGTCGATGTCTGGTTTGGAACAGCCAGAACCAAAGCTAACTATCTAAGGGATAGATAAAAACTAGTTGAAGATGCTGAATACGGTTATAAGCAAGATGGAAACGCTTGCTGTAAAGGTTGCCGACAGCAAAGGCAGTCTCAAGTTGGAGAGTAGTTAATCGAATATGAAAGCGGAGATGCTGGAAGGTGAGAACTCTAGATTAAAGATGGCTTTGGAAAGTTTAGAGGAGAAGATGTCATAGACAGAGATAAAATGGAGAAATTAGAAGAGATAGCTGTAGAAGCAGAACCTTGAACTGGAGAAGATGGTGGATAAGAAGTCAAGGTAGATTGTGGAGAAGAGTAGATAACTTGACAACATGAACGAGAACTTGGACAAAATGAAGGCTTCAAATTTCAAGGATGAGTCAACTGATTTGTTTGTTTCTTCGATTTCACCTGCTTCTGAGGAGATGTACTAAACTTTAAGACAGAAATACGAACAGACTCAAAGAGAAATTGAATAATTGAGATTCAAATACAAAGAATCTGAAGGGATCTAACACTTCTAAATCAGAAACCAGTCCTTTGACATGGAATTTACTAAAGATTTCGGAGGACATATGCCACCCTCTCAAAAGACGATATCCGATCCTCCAAGAATAGAGCAACTTTAGAAATAAAAACAGGAGCTTATCAATGAGTTGGCTCTAACGACCAGTAAAATAGGTCAATTGTTCAATGTTGCTTATGAAGTGGGTGGCGCTAAGCTTCTGGATAGATTACAGATGTCAATTGGAATAACGGAGGTTTAGAGGGATTGATCATAGATACTTACATGTAAATAGTTGATGAGTGGGTGCTTGTAATAGCAATTATTTAGTTACTAAGAGTCAATGTCGAAGGTTTTGCTCGAGAATTTCGTTGGAGAGAAGCAGATCAGCGACCTCTAGTGGAGGTTCTCCAGTAAATGAGAGTTTTAGGTAGTATCGGTGTCGAATAGTTCAGTGACCAAGTACTCGGAGTGCTTTATCCAGCTGAGCATAATAACGATAGACAAAAATCTGCATGAGGAGGCTCTGCATCTGGAGCTCAACCTGGCCGAGTTCAACGAGCTGTATAGGGACATCGATCGCATTCGAACTCTAATTGAAGTAATTAAATGATGCTCAACTTAATTGATGATCAACTGATTAAAGGTCTTAGAAGAGCCAGATATTAGAGCGCGTAATAATGTGGGGTAGTGGGTAAAATAAAAGAGATTTTGTTGTTTCTAATGATTAGTTTGATATCAATAGAAACCAAAAGTATTAAATACGTTCTCATAAAATAGTGATGTTGACTCATTGCTAAAATCTAACGATAAATGATGGAATAGTAGTTCTTCCCTGCCTTTGAGGGTGAGTCTGGGGAGTCGCGATTTTAAACGCTAATTGCAGTCTGACAGCTCTTTGATAAATAGTTTGGTATCGAAAAACAAGATCCGATATGTTTCAGACTATTAAAGTCATGATGTTTGGAGTTTACTCTTCTATCAATAGATCTCGCACTAATGTTATATGGGTTCAATGGGTTCAATAACCTCTTCCAGTCTTTTCGGTTAAGCCTTATTAACACAGCCATTCAACATTAACAACGGTACAATAAGTTGGTATCGGTATATTATTTAGATTAGTATTTAAATCATGAAAGAAAGAAAGAAACAAAAATATTGTATTCCTATCCTCAACAGGCAACGGAAAGAGTTCAACCTGCAACACTCTGCTAGGGTATCCCTATTTTAAAGTTGGGGATTCAATGGAAAGTTGCACGAAGTCGACCTGCGAAATGTCGTGTCCAGAACATGGTATCAACGTTATCGATACTGCTGGGTTTGGGGACACTCATTTCGATGAGAAGCATATTGACAGTCTCATGTGCTAGCTGACGAACAAGGTCATCAAGATCAATGGAAGCAGCACGAACCAAATCGATGCCTTCGTTCTGGTGACCAAATGCGCGCCTAGGGTGATGGCCCTAAAATCTGACATCGACCACGTCCGCAATATATTTGGTTCAAACGCCTTGAATACTCTGATAATTTTGCTTATCACTCCCGATAAGTACTACAATTTGACAGACTAAAAAATCAAATAAGCTTTCGAGGAGATGCCAGCCGTCACTAACCAGATCTCTGAAGCCAAGGGGGAGCCATTCAGCGATAGGCATTATGTCAGATGGGACAACGAGAAGCCTAGGCCGGAGCAGGCGGAGAAACTGATGGAGGCAATCGAAAAGTTGTAGCCCTACACCCACTAGAAGTTTTTGCAGGCACAGAAATAAATTAAAGCTCGGATGAACAAAGCTATTGATTAAAAAGTTAAATAAAAAGAGGAATAATTAAACAGAAGATATCTATAGGACAAAGAGCGAAAGAATGCAGAGATCGCTCATATGAAGGTCGGATTTTAGACGTAGAGGCAACTGTTGACCAAAAGAATCTAGATAGCAGTCAACCATTCTGAGCAAATGATGGATTTCTTCAAAAATATGAAGAAGATGAACTAACTATAACAGTAGATAAAACGAATATTGAACTAAATACAACAAAATGAACAGAGACACCAGCAATAAAACATCATGCGAATAGCTGCTTAAGAGAGAAGAAATGAAGATCTAACTGAGCAAATGACGAATAGATAGGAGCAACACAGAAGCTAACGAAATAACATGTACTAGATGCTGCATGGTTTAATTTAAAAACATCAATAAAAATAGGCATAACTAAGGGTCGATCAAGAGAGGAAAAGCGAAAGACGAATCGTATAGCTGGTAAAGATTCAGCAACAACAGGTTGAGCATAACAAAAAGCAGCATTAACTTATTTGTCAAATGATAAAGACTCAAAATTAGACAATAAGAAGAAGGCGTCGAACAAACAGAAGATGAAAATATTCATACAGAAATAGCCTGAGTATTTATAAACTTGAAGGCTAGATGCAACACATTTTAGTTCTACGCTTATTAGTAGATGAAGTATTTATTGCTGATTTTCACAACGCATCACACTAACTTAGGAGGAAGTTTTGTTATCTCTACTTTTCCCGTATGCTACAGTCCGACAGCTGCGAAAGGTCTGTAACAGTCCCCTTCTGGGCAAGGAGCTGTCTTGAGGCAATATACATGTCCCTCTTTTTCGATAGTCAAAATCCTCGACTGCGCGTTGTACTACAAATAGCACATCCCTGCTCCTAGGTTAAAACAATAAAGTCCCTCCGACTGTTGCAGTCTACTTTCGTTAGCAAAATGTCCAACAGTTTTACTCCTTAAAACAATACCGTATGATCTCGCAGTCCCAGATCCGTTGACACACCACCGAAATACTGGTTGGCCCAAGAGGTCTTAGTTAGTCATAACACCTTCGCATGAAGTTGTTTGCATAAAGATGTTTGGTGGTACCTAAAGGCCAACTGTATTTCTGTCAAATAGTTGTAGCATACTATTCGTCTGATCTAGTTTCCAAGTGAACTGGTCTGGCTTTGCCTGCTTCTCGGTATTCAAAATCTTATTTTTCTGATCGAAGAGCACAGCTTCCCATGAAGTGCGCTTGGAGTTCAGGGAACTAACCACATAAGAGAAGCTGAGGTTATTTAACGAAACCATTTACCTGACTGATGTTAGTCGGAGTAGGATGTATTCATACTCCGCAAAGCATTCATTTGATACGTAGTAACGACCCTGAATCAGCAAGGTCAATGAATGTTATACTTCCTTTGATAGATACTGTTTGCCATGTCTGAGAGTATCGGCTAGATCATCGTAGGCTTTATCTGCTGCCTTTTGGGCTTAGGAAATGGTCTCAAGAGCCTTATCGAAAGCCAAGTAGGTAGCATTAGCGGAGTTGTTGAGAGTGAATTAGTGATACTGTGCCTGATAATTTTTCATTTAAAGAAAATATATATCTCACCAGGGGTGATCTATAGCTCGGGTTATCGGATTTCCTCAGAGGGCAAAAAATATAAAAAGTTATAAGCAGGACATAGTTGGAATAATATCAGCCCAATGACTAATAATACTACCAGATCAGAATGTGGATAGGGTTATATTAAATTTTGCAGTATGATACAAAACAAGCAACTGTTAGCCAGCCTGTGAGTTCAAGGCATCCAATTTACAT
>JAOXNN020200275.1:0-23534 GCA_028571205.2 Hydropsyche betteni | reverse complement strand
TTTCGGCCAACTGCTGCATCAGAGCCTCCTGCTTAACTCTACGCAGATTGTTGAACTCTGCGACCTGCTTCTGCTCTTCCTGGTGCTTGATCTACTGGACTCTCCTCTTCTCCTCCACCATTCTTGTTATCAGCTGCTGTGCGTTGTTCATAGCTTACGGGTCCTCGCTTATTGATACATGCTTATAGTAGGGTTTGCTTCGATTAACTCCCTTCAGCTACAGAATCTACTAATTCAACATTTTGAGGTTCCTTTGTACCTACTTGCGCTAGCGATGGAGCTGAATAACGTCGAGGTGGCTGCTGTTTCTAGAGTTATGAGCGGTTAGAATGGTGTCGACCGTTTAGAGAGGAGAGAGAAATTGGTTAATGGGCGGTGAGAGAGGAGTCTAGGGTTTCAAGTCTTACAACTCAGTCATAATAAATTAATATTATTGACTCAACACTCAATACTTAATGATTTCACTATTTAACTTAGGCTGAGTGTATCGATAGTTGATAAAAGGTAGTATGCCCAGTTAGGAATAAATTTCGAAATGTTCAACTATAGTTGACTTGTATCAGAAAAGTATCCAAACTTTGTTTACATAACTAATAGGAGTTAATAAGTATGTAGCCCAAAATGAGGAAACTTTTTCAATAGCAACCCAAGTAAATACAGGAACTCTGGTCGAACTGTCTCAACAGACCACACGAGGTATTCAGTTATAGAGATGTTCTCATGCGGTAAGGGGACGAACGAACCAAAGCCTTTATTTTATTGCAAGGTAGTGTAACACTCACCAAAAACATCGGACTCAAACCACCAACCAAATGCATCAAGATTGCTGAATTCGCAGGACTGTAGATTCTGGGAAGCGATGCGCTCTACGACCACAGTGCCAAATACTTCTACACCTTCACAGTCTCCAGCAGCACTGCATAGTGTATTGAGATCAGCAGCTAGTAGGTACAGTTGCTTAGCTAGCACAACCAATAAGCAATCAGAAACAGGTAGCTCAGAAACAGAGCCAGAATAGACAGGGAAGCCAAGCTCCTTAACAACTCCCAGAAAAAACTCAACCATAAGCTGGCAGAAATCTAGTTGCTAAAGGGAGAGCTCCCTCAAATAAAGATCCTGAAGAGCAGTCCTCCAATCAACAGGAAGCTAGCAAACTCAGTGAAGGTGTTTAAGCCAAAGATGTTCGACGAAATAATAGAGCTGCCCAAGCAGCACATCAAGAATCTCAGTAAAACCCTGAGTACAACCCCAAGGCGTGTAAGTACTGACCGGCTGTTCAAGTAGAACCTGAAGAGCATAATCAGAAGGAAGATCAACTACGAGACGAAGGAGTTCGCAGTGCTCAAGTTCTTCCGGAAGGCGCAGGCCGAGAAGGAAATCCAGAATCTGCTTCCGATAGAGGAGGTGGCAGTAGCTCCGGAGTATGTGAACAAGTTCTTCAACCTGGCTTAAATTCTGTGACTATTTCATATTCCAATTACTGAATTAGATTTAGAAACTCCTCGAATGTCCAGCTCCAAACACCACAGACTCTAGCCAGCCTAAAAAGCCCACTACCACCAAGCATCTGCTCCAGTCAAAAAGAAGAACCTGCTATCCGCTAATTGCCGCACTACACCTGCTTAGAATCACAGACGAACTAAGGAGAAAGTAACCAAAGGCAGAGGACAGACCTCGAATACTGCACTAAAGCACTGGAAAGCCAGCGCCAAGGCACATGAGTCGATGCTGCTTCTGGCGTAGAAGATAGAAAAAGAAAGAAGAGACGCATCGAAAGTTAGAAGTGCAGCCAAAGTGCTAACCCGCTCCCAGTCTGCTCAGAAGCTACGCAAACACGATGGATACACTAACATCCGGTTCAGTCCCACAGAGTTCTAACCTGAAGGAGATAGCAGCTTCGACGAGTACTTCCTGTTCGACAATCGCATCATCCCCATCATCAATAGCGACGAAAAACGAGCAGTCAACAGGTACTTCAACGACAGCATTTCCACCCAGGACAAGGAGTGGAAGTTTATGGAGAGCACGGGAGACACCCTGCACAAAAAGGTCATGAAGGACTGCTAAGTGATGACCTAGGTAGCCTCCGAGTGCCAGGCAGTGCAGGTGGACCTCAAGCAACCCACCAAATGCCAGGAGACCCTCACCGACCAGCTGATGCCTCAGAAGAAGGAGGAGCTCAAGTTCGACGAGTTTTTGACCAAACTGGAGTTCCTCTACCTACCCGAATAGCGGCACTTCGCCCAGCTCACTCAGATCGAAAAAACGCACTACAAGTAGCTGTTCCTGATGGTCGCCTAAAAGCTCACCGACAAGGTTCTTGTTAATTTACACAAAAAGGAGCATGAGTCTACTTAGCAGAATACTATGATGCTTCACCAACTCACCCAGTAGATCGCCTACGAGGTGCAGGCTCGTATAACACAGCAGATGAGCTGCGTAGATATGCCCAGCGACTGCGGCATCCCCACCAACCTGCTATCCATAATCTCCTACCTGTCAAATCTCTTCTGCTTCATCGAGCGTAATTTGTGGCTTATGCAGTACAGTACAAACATTAGTTGCTCAAGGGAATTAATATGCCCTTCGGTTACTACAACAACGAGAGGTTCTATCTGCTGACCCACGGTGGAAATCTCAACAGAAGCGAGCGGATTCTGCCGGATGAGGTCTACTACGAGTTCGAAAAGGAGTTCGTAAGTCAGTAATAACGCAGTTCGTGACTGAGGGCTAAGACCCCCTCATCCTGGAAGCCATGCACACCCACAATAAGGCTATCTTCGACTTTTTTAACTCGGAGCTCAACGTCTTCAGACCCTTCTACAGCTGCAAAGGGTAGCCCTACCTGTGGTTCACTCCTGGCAAAATCACCTTCTTCTCCATCGGCGAGGAGGACGTCGAGCTGGTTCTCGAAAAGGTCAAACTCAAAATCCTGTAGTCTGCCTCATATCTTTGTGGCCTCCACTGCACGAGCAAATCAGCCATAAACAAAGGATCCGAAGGGTACAGCTCCAGTAACTCAGCCATGTCGTTTAAAACGCAGTCCTCAAAGACGTACGCAGAGACAGAGAGCGCAAGATGATTATGACTGAGGTTTAGCAGGTTGACGAGTCTGTTTAAATAGAGGACTACAGAACCCTGCTCGCCCTAGAGCTGAGCGAGTTGGTGTTCCGCAAGGTTCTGAGTGAGGAGACGCAGGAGCTGAGCAGTTTAGTTTTATGATAATATGTAAAGTTGTATTAGCAAGAACTCTGCCGCAGAAGGTAGCCAAGCTGAGAAGTCCCCTGGGCAGGAAGGACAGAAGGAGGCGAAGTGGAAAGAACTCGAGAGACGGTATGTGAAGTACATCGAGCTGCTGAAGCAGAAGATCGAAAAGATGAAGTCCAACTCCAGCAAGTAGCACACTCGCATGTCCACCCTAGTCGACTTCACCAAAGTCCACAACAACAACCTCGTCGGAGTCACTCACAACGTCTTTCAAAGGGCCAGGCTTCGGCAGATCTCCGGAGTGTTTCTAAGAATCATCAAACACGCTTCCTGCTTAGATCATAATAACCAAAAAATCAGCCTCAACACCCTCAAGGCAGCCATCTGCGTGCATTCAATAGGCTGCACCAATTCTTTACGCTTGAGATATTGCTTCAATAGAATCAAAAAATACTCAAAACACTATCTTGGTATTCCAACGACCTCTCTTTCAAGACTTTAAGGGTTGTATGCCAATACAAAGCTGGAGGCCTTTCTTAGAATCCTTCTCACATCAAAAAAGGCAAACCCGAAGTAAAAGGCGGACTACTTACTGAAAGTTTTGCAATCTCGCCTTTAATCGATATCACAGACCACCTAGTATGCTGAACCCTCAGACATTACCTAGGTAATCGCCCAAAATAGAATGCTGGCTGCCAGATTAGAAATTCTCCAGAAGCTACTACAGTAGAAAGAACTGTGCATAGCTAAGCTGAGCACCTCTGTCAAAGAGGAGAGGTAAAAGAAGGAGAAGTTCGTGAAGGAGCTGGGCGAGGAGATCGCTTAAAAGCAACAGGAGATAGTGGACATGGAGCGGGAAATCGAGTTTCTGAGAGAGGGCTCCCACAACCTACTCCTTAAGAAGGTCGACTACGAAATGGAGCTGGCCGAGTCCAACGTAGCCGCCAACAAACTCAGAGCGACTGTACAGTAACAGACCAAAAACTACGAGAAGATAGTCTCCAAGATGAAGGCCAAAGAGAAGGAGCTCTAGGCATAAATAACCACCCTCAATCAGCAACTTAACACTGCTGAAGCGGCTCTTTAGGAGCTGCAGTATGGCAAAGAATAACTCAAGAAATAGCAGGACGAGTTCGCTGAGCTTAGGACCACTTGGAGGTAGGACTACGAGCGGGTGTCTGTTCGATAACATCGCTGTTCGAGATTGGAGTTGGGCTTCATCCGCATGCAATACGTTCTTCTCTCGAAAGACACCATATTGTAAGAGGAAGAAGAGATTTCTGCAAAATCCAAACTAGAACAGATATCCAAAATAGTGGATGGCATCCAAGGAATGCAGGAGCACGAAAATATCAAAACAGTGCAGGACGTCACTGACATCGTCAAAGAGATGCTCGTTGGGTAGCAGCTGATAGAGTACAAGCGACTGCTTTAGTTCGGTAGCATATCAGAAGATCTTAACAAAATTCAGGAGAAAATTGGGAGACTTAAGAAGGGCCATGAGCCCTCTAAAAGGTACGAAGACAACTCCACTAATCAACGCAAAAGACGGTACGCGAACACCGAGCAAAGCGGATCAGACAACTCTGGAGCACCCTAATCCTACCAGGGCAGCCTCTCCCGAAGGAACGTCGGGAGCAACCCCTCGCTAGCCGCCAAGATGATACAGCTGGAGATCGACAAAAAGAAGTGCGAGGACCTGGTGCTGGAGCTGAAGCAGAAGTCGATGGTCGTGCGAGGAGTGGTCCTCTAATTTCTCAAGAGCCTCAGTCTAAAGTACTCTGCACATTATGAAGGTCGCTGCCAAAGTAGGCTGAGTACACTTTCGGAGTAGTTCAGACGATATTCGAGTACACCGAAGAGTAGAAGGACGCCGTAGTTGACACCAAACGAAAGGGAAGGTTCCTGGGGTTGTTCTAGCGTAGGTGACAGCTACTCGATACTCTTAGCCTAGTAATCATTGCACAGTCATAATATTAACAATATGAACTACTAACACTCAAGTTTTATGTTCAACGAAGACGACGATAACGTCTCCGACTACTCTCGCAAGAAGTCCTTCAACTCCACCGAGTACAGCTACAAAACTGTACATTTCTACGAGGACCCCGTCGACCAGTATCTCGTCCTCGATCGAAATGCCATCATGACAGGCACAGGAGACACCCGTCTTACCCACATTCCCAGGAAGAAGCCGATCTGCAACCCCGAAGCGATCAAACAGCGCAACAAAATTAACGCCAAGAAGTCGAGGTAAAGGAAGAAGTCCCAATTCGAGAACGTCAGCCGCAGACTCAACGAGCTCGAAAGTGAAAATACGCGACTTCATTAGGGTCGAGACTTCTGTATGAAATGCAAGAGCAGCCTGCAGAAATCAGCGACTTCAGTGCTGACAACGGGCACTGAGCGCAAGGAGGAGAAGGCAATTGAAATTTAGTTCTAAAAGCCCAAGTTCAATAACGAAAAACACTCCACCGGCAAGATCTGGATTGCCCTGGGGGTCATCATGCTCATCCTGGGAGTCAATATCCACGGCCTCTGCAAGTAGCCTATCGAAATTAACGTCAAGAACTCAGTCGTCAAGAGCTTTCCCCAGCAGCTACAGTCTACCAACGACAAGGTGCGTCTGCCAGTGAGTTTCGGCACTCCTTCTGAGAAGCAGCTGTCGCAAGAGAAAATGATCGATGTGGACATCCCGGGGCTGAGGGTGCGGACGGTGGAGGATAAGGAGGTGGAGAAAGAAAGACGGCAGGAAGAAGAGTCGATCGAGATCAACAGAGACTTTATGGTGCGGCTGATGGGGGAAATCGACGACATCGGCAGGTATATCTGATGCTGCATGCACTAATAGGACGAAGACGGTCACTGGTGGGCTAGTGTCTTCAGTGTCATTCTTTTGTGTAAAAACCGTGCGACCTCTGTCATGAGTTCCTCTCCGATTATATAGTCTAGTTCGAGCACGAACCCCAGGGACTCGTCGGTGTAGCAGATCCACGCCCCCTCGTTCTAGCACATCTATTCGTAGCTCATCTTGGTTATTTTTTGACTTATCTCGCTGTCATCGTTGACTATTTTAAGGAGATTTTGTTTGGCTTTTTCAATATAAGTTTTAACTTCGTTGACTGGAACTGATCGATTATGATCCTGCAGAGACAGAGTTGGCTCATTAAGTCCGATACCACTGAACCCTGGTAGTTGGCTTTTAAGAGTGATCAGTTGCTCATTCCAGCAATCAAATATGCAGTGTAATTAAACGTTTAGAACTTCAGATCTACGCTAACGCATATCAACTTTCCTTCTTTGCCATAGTCTATCTCTTCTCTACACATACTATCTGACCTCAGGCTCCAGATCAGCAACATTAATAGAAATCAGAGGGGGCACCACTCTTTATTATGCTTACTTAATATCAACTTTCAACTCGGAGATAGCAGTGGTGCAGCAATCTTGAGGTATTACAAACTCATACCGGGTAAGTTCTTCCTGCTCAAGCTCCTAATCATCATAGAAATCTACTCTCATGCACCGTAGTAGCTACAAAGGAGAAGGGGATATCTGCTGATTTAAGCGAACCAAAAGCACTTAATCGCTAGGCAGCCTCCTGGTTATGAGACCGATGAACCTCAGGATCTACTCCCTGGATACTTATTGCAATCGATTAACTTGGATGCCCAGTCGAGATCCAATAGTTTAGAGTAGGCAGGGCTTCCTGAATATGTCACCTACACACTCCAGCACCAGCTTTTAGACAAGCGCGTCTACTATTGGAAAGCACTGACTTCTCTTCGGGTGATTCTAAAACACAGTTTCAGGAACTTGAATAGCTGTTTGATGCTGCTTCTAAACTATGTAACTCAGGTTACGACTAACTATTTCAGAATCTTAAGGGTGTTACCTGAATACTCTCTTGCTGATATGGAACTACTTATCCTTTTCTTTTTACTTTGGTTATTGTTTCAGGCTGTTCTTGTAAGCATCGCTCTTTTGAGACTTGAGGATTTCTTCAATTATAATGTTTCTGTTCATATCGTTAAGCTCTGGAGTGGCGAACTTTGACTCTCGGAAATGTTTTATCTATTACTCATCTAAGAAAGAGTTCTCTTATTAGCCTTCCGACTCCTCCCCGAAGAAGTTGGGCTGCTTGAACCTACGTGGTTTCTCATCCACATAAAGAAACCTTTCCCTGTGCTAAAAGGGAAGTAGCATGTGGGATTTCTTAATTTCCCCTGCTGATCTTGAAAGCCCAGAGCTCTTTCCTAGCTTCCTTGCATCTTTCTGTGTCTTTAGTGCTATCTAGGTCGCTACTCTTAAACCTCTTTCAATATCCTTTCTTGCTCTTTCAATATCATCTCTCTCATTTTCAATATACTCTTGAAGCGAAGCAACCCTCTTGGAAAACTCATCCAGGTCTATCTGCTTGTCAGCTAACTGCTTTTTCAACTTCTCATCTTCAAATTCAGTGCGTTCCTTCAGCATTTGCTCCCTCACTGAGATAATATCAGCTAAGCCGCTGGTGGAGAGGTTCATAATCTTCTGTTAGAGGGCTTGCTTTACATAATGCTTATTGGAGGCCGCCTTGTTAGACACTTGCTGTAGCTCTAGGTTCCAGTTTATCTCCATTTGCTTCGAAATCCTCGACTCGTCACTCTTACTCTTGATGGCCTGCATCATATCATGCGGTGTATCCTTCTTCAGAGTGCATTAAATATTTTAGATATTTATTTATAGGTCCTTCTTTTTAAATCGAGGCTGAGGCTGAGATTGCTTCTCCTCTGGTTGTATCTGTGCTTCTTCTTTAGACAACTCTTCTATTACGAACTTTGGCTTGGTAGGCACCTCCTCTTCTCCAACTGTTGGCTTAGTTTAAAAAATCTCGTCCGTATCCTTTTACCGTTCCAGCTCCAAACACTTAAGATTTTCCTCAGATTGCACAATGATCTGATTAAGCACACTCTCCATCTCCTTACCCTTATTTCCTCTCAGCGATTCCCTCACAAATTCGGCTAGCTTAGCCCATTTGGAAATCTCCTATTTCTTTACTCTGGCCACTTCCTCTTTGTAGTCTTCTTTGGTGGACTATACTTACAGTTTATTCTGCCGGTTGGAAGACAAACTAGCGTTCTATTTCTCATCAAAGTAGATATGCTGTTGCTCAAACTGAGGGGACTTCTTGTAAGATGTCATCTAATGAGGCTTTTGTATTGGAAGATTAGGCTGAATCTCCAAAGAAATCTTCCTGGCATCCATGTCACCTTCCTTTGAGAACTTCCGAACATCGAACACCTCGTCCTTAGACTGCTTTCTGCTTTAAATCGATTTATGCTTTTTGGTTTGCGTTGAGTTCTTTCGGCTATCCATGTATTCCTAGTATGTCTCCATAATGATTTCTCCTCCGAAAGGATGTTCCTCGTCGTACTCGTCACCTAATTACTACTCATACTCTTCTTCATGTTGATTTGGTGGCTGCTTATCGAGATACACCTGGATATCCTCGAAAGAATGGATAGCCTTCTGGTGGTGGTACAGTCTAATGCTATCTATTTATTCCTAGTCAGTCTCAGAGTCATAACTGCCCTACTGATCTCCTACGTATGGTTGCATCATGTGTTCCTTCGATTTCCTTTATATCAACATCTCCACTTCGGGTTACTTTTTTTCCTCTTCTGTCAGTGTTCGGTTATCTTTGCTTTCTAACTCAAACATTCGAGCAGCAGCTGCATTGCACAGCTCATTATCGTTGAGCATCGGCTTAATTTAGCTACAGTCGGCCAAAGACTCAGGCATGTCACTTAGCTTATTAGTTTTGAAGGACAAACTATTATCCAACCTGTTCTTAGATCGTTTAAGTGGGGCGAGATCTTCGAACCTATCACTCTCTAAGCTTTCCTGCAGCATATGGCTGTGTCTGAGACATTCCTGCACTTATCCATTGATAAATTCGTTCAAAATTTTTCTGGTTATATAACCTCGCCACATCTTCTGAATCTTGATAGCAGCGGATACTTTTTTCTTATGATCCTTCTTCATCTGTATTCGCATAGGTCCTTGAAAATCCATCTCCAACATAATCTTTTGGCTTGAGGACCTTTACTGCGTGAGACTGTGTTTGCTCTACAGTTGAGAAGAAAACCCAATCCCTTCACTGCTGGTTCCACTCATAATGTCGTCCAGTTTCACCTCTTCTGGAGGCTAAATTTACAAAGGTTTGGGTCTCTTTGCAGTAATAGAATTCACCACTGGCGATTTCTTGTTCTTACCTTGTAGCTTGGGATGGCTGGTGCGTTTGTTGTCCATAGCGCTATGGTTCTCTCGCTTTCTCGTCTAGCTTGCTTTCGTAATATGCAAGTTGCCGCTGCTACTGACGACATGACGAGACCTTTGTGGAGTTTTCCTACGCCGAGGCTCATGGTCGTACACCGACTTGAAGTATTGTTTGTTGCTGCTATCCAGCTCTTCGTTGAGACTGGCGAATGCACGACACTTACCTCGTTGATCATCCAGTTCGTCGGTTTTGGTCGGCAGACGAACGTTATGTTTACTTTTAGAAACGCTAATGCTCCTAGGCTTCGGTTGGCCTCGCTCCTTCTTGAGAATAGGCTTGGATGACTTGAGACCACTCCTAAGTTTTTTCTTCTTCGTAACAACAAACATTTAAATTATATTCAGTTATTGACTCTAATAAAACTGACTCAGCATCTCTGACGAAGGTGCACATAAAAGAAATGAGATCACTCCATGGACTTGAGCGCTTTTGATAGGAGTTATTCGCTTAGTGTGTGGTTGTGGTGCTTGACCTTCCCCCTCTGCAGGGCCCTCTGCTTCAGGATCTGCTGCACCTGGTTCTACTACTAAGCCAAGTACTGAAAATGTTGGTTCTGGATCTCGCTTGGCAGTCCCTTCACTATCCACTTGTGCTTTAGAGCCTCCAATGGCGTGATCCGTTGTTTCGGGTCCCAGACGAATATCTTGCTTAGGAAGTCCGAAAAGTCAGGATCAGGGAACAGATTGCTCAGAAGTCGAGATCGAGGTTCGATCTGCACTCCGTCTCGATCCCTCAGCGGCTGTGCCTCCTTGCCGAAGTAGTTCTTACCGATCTATGACATCGTGTAGTAGCCTTCTGAAGGGTATCCGATGACTTCGGTGATAAGGGCCACCTGCTCGAACTCATCCTACCCGCTAAATATGGGATAGCTGAGTCTCAACTCCGCCGCCACGCAACCGAAAGACCACATGTCGATTTCGACCGAGTAGTCTAGTCCCAGGATTACTTCTGGAGCACGGTAGTATCTAGACTGAATGTATGTGTAGAGCTTTTAGTCGGCAAAGCAGCTGGAGCCGAAGTCGATGAGCTTGATTCCCGACTTATCGCTGGTCTTTAGAAGGACGTTCTCTGGCTTAATGTCGCAGTGGATGATATTGTGCTTGTACAGGAAGACCAGTGTCGACAGGATCTGGATAGAGATCCTCCTAATAAGCTCGCTCGACAGCGGCAGGAACTTGTTCATCTTAATTAGCTCGTAGAGGTTGAGCGACAGGATTTCGAACGTCATGCAGAAGTGCTTCCTGAACTGGAAGGCCTCCTTGACCTGCACCACATTGATGCAGTTCTCTTCGTCTGCGTCCCGAATATACCGCAGGATCCCGTACTCTATTTTCGCCTGGGTGTTGGGGGTCTTCTTGTTCTTGATGATCTTCAGAGCCACTTGGCACCGCTCTCTGTGATCGAACGCTCTGTATACTTGTCCGAAGGACCCTCTGCCTAGTTCCTCCAGAATCTCAAACCGGTAGCTGATGTGCTCGTGTGCCGTGCAGACGTAACGTCCCTTCTCGTCGTCGAAGCCTAGGTTAACCTCGCCCTTGGTTTCCTTGGGCGGATTTCTGCTCAGAAAGTACACCATCTCGTACTCAAGTATCTAGGCCTGCTCAAACAAGCTGAGATGGGAAGCGTGTTTGCTCAGAGCTTCTTTGGGTTTGATGGGGTACTGCAGCAGGTTGTAGTTCTAAGGAGTTGTCTTCATGGTGGGTGCCTCCTTGGTATCTCTAAAAACCTTTTACTCTTATTGCGACTATTGGGTCTTAATCTTCTCGATGTTGCGTCGGATCTTACCACTTGCCTGCTTCGCCTTGAAGAACTCGTTCTGCTTGGGTACTCTGTACTTGCTGAGACTCTCCCGATAGGGCGAGAAGTCATTCTTACGAAGGAGTTTATCTATAGAGTTGTTATTAGCGGCAGAGCCCTTTCTGCCGATGTAGGTGCTCTTGTTTATTGCAATTTGGGGGACATCGTCCTTAAGCGAGTGCCTTTTGGAAGGCTTGGTTGACGTCTGCCGACAAAATATTTCATTAACGTTGACTGTTCGTTCGATTCCGCTTTTCTCACGACTGTGCCGCCTCAGGGCAGTCTTGTTCTTCGTGGAAGTAGTGTGCTTAGTCGACTGCGGCAGCCTGCTCCTGCTTTCGGCGTCGACTTCGGTTCGGAGTTGAAGTCTTTTGGGCATGAGGTGCTTCCTGACTTTTTAGAGGCTGATCTCGAGCTTGTTCTTGAGGGGGTTGCTGGGATTTCGAGGCTGGATGAAGCGCAGCTGTCCTCGCTGCTGTTGCATCAGTTAATTATATAATTGATGCAGTAACAAGTGGACGGCTTCTAGTCAGTCGACGACTCCCAGCTCTAAATCTGCGACGAGTCGCCCGACAGTCCCACCATCGTCAAAAGTACCGAGCCGAACGTCCCGAAATACCTACTGCCCTCTGCGCGTTAGATTTCTCAAATCAAGCATTCGCTGGTGCCTGATATGATCAATGGGTAGGTCACACGCTTATCTCAGTTGGCTTCCCAAAAAGGGTATCGTCTGTCCTGTGCCGCTGTCGTTTAGTAACCCGGTTGTGGACTGCATAGTTACAACCCTGCTCAAGAACCAGTTGCCCGACAAGGTGGTCTACCTGGGTCCCAGGTTCCAAGACACCTACGCAGCGCACAGAGAGTTCAGGTCCTCGTACAGCTTCAAGTACGCCCACCTAGAGCAATAAGCCAAGTACATCAGCTATCTCAAGGGCCTCGACAACACTGTGCAACCATCCTCCGAAGCCAGGTTCGTCGGAATGAACTCAGATATGCCCAGCCAGAGTGTCAGCTTCGACTCCAACTTCGAGGGCGGCAACCTTGACTGCGTCGTCAGGACAGACTCCCTCGTCTTCGACCTCTTCATTCGGGTGGACAGCAACACCAACGGACACTGTCTCTGGTACAGCTTCAAGGTCCGCAGCAGCGCTAAGCAGACTGCCACCTTCACTATCTGCAACCTCAAGTCCAGCAAGACCCTCTACAACGAGGGCCAGATGAACCCCTACTTCTACTCCAACCTCAGCAGCAAATGGCAACAGCTTCCATGCAGCAGTGGCACTCTCAGGCCTCTTAAGTATCTGTTCTTACGAAGCAAATACCCGAAGAACAAGTGTACTCACTTCACACTCACTTTCGAGTACGGCTTCGAGGCCGACGAGGAAGTGCACTTCTCCTACTGTATTCCCTACACCTACTCTCAACTGCTCAAAACCATATCCGAAGTCAGGCAGATCGCCAGTCTTCACAACACGCAGCTCAGTATATCCAACTTCTGTGAGTCTCTCAGCGGGCTGGAGGTCCCTATGCTTACCTTTGGTTCTGGCAGGCAGTGTGTCCTCATCTCAGCCAGAACGCATCCAGGGGAGTCGAATGGTTCTTGGGTGGTCTAGGAAATCATGAGAGAAGTCGCACGCAGCTACAGCAGGTTCTTCAGAGAGTACTTTGACTGTGTAACGTAGTGTGGTCGTCAAGATCGTCCCCATGCTCAACCCAGATGGCGTGGTGCTGGGCAACTTTCGCTCGAGCTGCATCGGCAAAGACCTCAACAGGTGCTTCTTCAAGACGGAAGAAGAACTGGCGCTGTTCCCCGAGGTGCAGGGCCTCCAGAAACTGGGAGAGCAGCTCAAGGAGGAGTTCAAGGACAAGAAGATGCTCTTCCTCGACGTCCACGGCCACTCTGCCCGCAAGAACGTCTTTATGTACGGAGTCTAGCTGCTGGGTATCCAGTCGCGTATATTCCCCAAGCTGGTCGGCACCAAGACTGACATGTTTCGCTACTACTCCTGCTCCTTCAAACTCACTCGCGACAAACTCACCACTGCCAGAGCATACTTCATTCCGTTCTTCAAGTTCTGCTACACAGTCGAGGCTTCGGTTTCGAGCTACTACAGCAACGGTAAAACTCTTACCTTCGACGAAGATAGTTGGAAGCTCATGGGATTGCTGCTTGCGGAGTCAGTGCAGGAGTTCATCCGGATGGTCAACGGCGGAACCCTGGGCAGGAAGAGCAGCTTCGCCAGGAACCTAAAACCCTTCAAAGCGCTCCGTAGAATCACAACCTACAACAATATCGCCAAGGTATAGAAAGCCCAGACCCAACTGGAGAAGACCGAAGAGGAAGCAATCTCCAAGAAGTATGCGTAACTGTGCAACGCAGTCAAGGAGGACGAGCCCAGCAAGTTCGAGGCCGCAGAAGAAACCGACTCAGAGAACGAGGACTACTCGAAAAACGACGAGAAGAACCTCATCGACAAGATCCTGCAAGTAAGAGCGCTGTTCCAGGACACCTTCCTTAAGTGCCCGCTTAACAACCGAAGGAGCCACGCACAGGCGATCACCAACTTCTTCCTCAAAAACGATAAGTACAGTGCTAGAGCACCCATCATCTGCAGCCAGAAGCTGGCAGTCAAGTCATTCAGTAGGCCAGTCAACACCACGGCAAACTCCTTGAAGAAACCCCAGCTAAAGCTGTCTTTCCTTGAGAAGAGAAGGGAGAGACACACTACCCAAGAGAGCGAGCTGTCTGTCAGAAACCACAGTGCGCACAACCGCAGTAACATCATTAACAGAACCAGCGAGAACTTCCGAAAACTGCATGACCCCGCCTACTCTCCTTCGCTGACCATCAACCTGCGCTTCCTGACTTCGGACTATGTCCGTCCGTAGGAGACTCCCAACAACCGGAAGGCCTATGTCGGGAAGCAGCATCTGAGCAGACTGCGGTTCAGGAGCAACCAATCAGTGCATTGATAGATCTAGGCATTTATTATCAAGTATTAGTCTCACTCGGTTGGCGGCGATGTTTCTGGCGACGCCTCCTCTTCCTCCATTTTGGCGTCTTACTCCTCCAACTTCGTTTCCTACTCCTCCTCCACTCTGAAGCACTGTATTGAAAATGGTTCAGTCGTGTCTGCTGAGTCTCTCCGAGATTTGGCCTCACACGATTTGTTCTTCCAGGACAGTGGGCTCAGCAGTTAAGCGCAGTTCAGTCCCTGCAGAAGGGATGAGTGAAGCAGCTCCTTGGCCGTTGCTCGCTTGAGTGGGTTCTTTTCGAGGCACTTCTTGAGAAATTCGACAGCTGAGACTGGCAGCCACTCCGGGTAAACAGGCTCCTGAGTCTTGATGAGGGTTATGAGATCCTTTTCGAAGGGGTGCGAGAACGGTAGCTTCTGAAGAAAGAGCTCGTAGGCTACCACTCCGATCGCCCAGACATCGATGAGCTCGTTGTAACCGCTACTGAACATCTCGGGAGCCTTGTAGCACAGAGAGCCCGTGTTGGTCCACATCTCACATCGCTCGTTCTTGGTGCGGCTGACCTTGGCGATTTCGAAGTCGATGAGCTTGAAGTCTCCGGTGGCCCTGTCGAATAGAATATTCTAGGGCTTAATGTCCCGGTGGCAGACGCCGTTTCCGTGCATGTAGATCACTGCGTTGACCAGCTTTCCGACTAAACTGACGGACTCCTCCATTGTCAGAGGAGTTTTAGAAACGACCTGGCTCAGAGCCTGCGATGCAGAGTACTCGATGACCATCTGGCAGCACATGGCCTTCTCGTTGATGAAGAGGTAGTAGCCCTCGATGAGATTGGGATGGCTGAGCTCGATCAGGATCTTGTACTGCGCCTTGAGCATCTCGATCAGCTCGCAGTCGCAGGACCTGAACAGTTTCACGGCGTAGGTCTTCCCACTCGCCACCTCCACGCACTTCTTCACCACCGACTGTGCGCCCTCACCCAGCTTCTCCTAGACTGTGAACAGGTCTTCGAAGTTCTCCGAGATGTAGATTTCCTTCACTTTGTTAACCTTCGTAAACAACGACAGGTCTTCGCTCATCCGACGTCCTCTCGTTCTGCCTCCCAGCCGAGTTTCCAGTGGGGATCCCGGCTCTCCCAAGACTGGTCGAGGGGCCTCGCCCTTCGGAGTAACCAGACATACTTTCATATCGTTTCGAATTCTGGCTCTGTGTGACTGGACCTATTCCTTTTTTGAAAGCATGCTCGTAATTGTATTCATTATTATTATTGATATTACAATACTTGCTTTTCCCACCACCCAGTATCACTGGAATAATGTCGGTTCCGGGGAGTGCCAACGCTCCAAGATGTCCCAGCCGGACTGACGACCTTTGAGCTGCATCTTTAAAATAGCCGAGTCTTGCGTTTTGAATTTAATAGCACATTCTATGACATACACGCATCATCTTAGCAGCTTGAGAACTTCGGCCTGCATATTCTATTTGGACCCAAAGTGGGTGACCACCACTCTGATTTACTTTACGAGTACCTTTGCTCGGGGAGGAACTCAACGGCCTCTGTCGCTCCTGCCTTCGTGTAGATCTTGAGATTCAAGAACTACAGGCTGCTGTTGAGAGCTACCGCCAGTTTCTGGAGTTTGTCCGCAGGCAGGTCGCTGATGATCGAGAGCAGCCAGTTGACGTTCACGAAGTCCTTCAGACTCTGGAAACTCCTGTCTTTGCTGATGAACAGCTCCGGCTGTAGCACTCCGAACTTCTTTAGACTCTGCAGCTGCTGGGCCTGCGCTACCTGCTGGTCGTTTCTGAGTGACGCAACATGTACTTGTAGAGGGTGGCGAGGATTTGCGAGGGCTTGAGGTTGGAGAGGTACTATCGGGGCAGCACTCTGAAGAGCCCCAGCTGGAAGCGGTCGAGCTGCTCCTTGCAGAAGCTGAAAAGGATCTTGCAGCAGACCAGGTCGCAGAACTCCTCACGGTTGAAGTTGTTCACCTTCTTGGAAGTGCCCTTGTCGACCAGCTCCAGTCGTTCCTTCTTGCCCGGGGTGGTCGCCGACTCGAACTCGTAGGAGAATGTCAGGTTGAGGGTCTTGCACTGGGTTACTCAACAATTACGTCGGGTTCGGCCAGTACCATCTTCAGGTACTCCCAGGTCTTGAAGTCTACGTCGACCAGGTCGTCCAACTCCACCATGCTGCTTCTGATCACGCTCACGATCGACTTGTGTAGAGGGATGTCCACTTTGACTTGCTGCTCCACACAGGCTGCGAGTAGGCTGCCCAGTATCTGGATGATCTCGAGGGAGTCCTCCGAGAACTTGTAGCGGTTGAACACCAGCGTACTGCCAGCAAACACCAGGATTTGCCTAATTTGCAGAAGCGACGCGACCTTCTTTGTGATGTCGCAGAGGCTGGACTTGGATGACCCCAGCGTAAACTCAACCGAGGCACCGGTTGCCACCTGTCCGTTGGCAGTGCTGCTCAGGTAATCCCTGAGTGCGTCTATGAAGTTGTCTTCCTTGAGGTCCACTTTGACTGACTCGTACGTCCTTCTTCGAGTATCCCTACGGATGTGGTCCAACAACTCGTTGCGCTTGGCTTCGTAGCTGATGCGGTTCTCAGTCATAAAGACGGGGTTAACAAGCAGACTGGTTTCGGCCCAGTGTCTGCCGAGTTCAGAGACCAGAAATACCTTGCAGCTGAGGAGTGCCTGGTGCAGCACCTCGTCGAAGTCGAACTCACACTCCGTCAGTGTGTTCCCCATATTGAAGGCGAAGCGCTTGGTCGTCGGATACACTAAGCCCTTGGTGAGATAATAATCGTCGACCAGGTCATAGGTCTGGTACTTCCTGGAGTGCGCAAAGCTGTGTTCAAAGAGCAGCAGCTCGTAGTGCAGCGAAGCCAGCGTCGACAAGATCTCCACCCTATTGATCTCGGAAAGGACCTTCTCCTTCGGTAGCTCTCCCGACACAAGGATCTCGTATAGCAGACTGACGGTGCTGCCGTTCTGGATAGCCAGGTCTCTGAGCTTTGCAGCCAAGTACATGGTCTTGACCCTGTTGACGGTGTTCATCTTGAGCTTGTTGACTTCCTTGAGATAGCTGTCCATGACCCTGTCGACCTCGGCTTCGAGCTGCTTGCCTCCTGTCTTAAGTACGGCAGAAAGTCTCTCGACGGCGATGGAAGCCTCCTCCTTGCACTTGAAGGCGTAGCCCTCCCTTTCGACCTTGAGGAAGAACTTGAGGTTCTCCTTGAAGATCTTGAGCGGCCCCAGGTACTCCTCGTCGTTGTACTCCTTGGAGAGCTTGAGGAACTCGTTGAAGGCTCTGGTCTTACTCGCGAGGTTCAGCGCTTTGAAGCCTTCTTGGATGTCTTCGGTGTAGAGTCGCAGGTTCTCGAAGTTGGCGTAGAAGAGGATGGAAGCGTAGTGCAAGTGCTCGAAGTCGATGCACTTCAGCATCAGGTTCAGCAGCACCTTGTCCACCGCTATCTTGTAGGTGATTAGGTTGTTGTCGACCGGCCTCCCGCCGAAGAACTCCTTGATGAACCTGGAGAGGCTGTCGTAGCTCTTGAGCTCCTTGGCTGTGTACTTGTTGAGGATGTACTCCAGGATGAGTCGCAGTAGGGGCTGCTTGGTGTTGACTACAGCGTCCTTGAGCAGCAGCTTGGTGGAGTCCAGTCTGAACTTGGCCAGATCGTCGAAGGAACTCACCCATACGTTGGAGTAGCCGATGGTGCCCAGAATATTGAACACTCTGCTGATCAGCGCCTCTTTGTCTGTCGCCTTTTCTCTCAGTAGCTTCACCAGGACACTTTCCCCGTTGAACTACCAGTTGTTCCTGAGCAGGATAGCAGCCAAGGTGTCGACAACACGAACGCAGTTAGCTGGGTTTCTCACAAACTCGTACTGGTTGCTTCCGCGTATCAGATCTGCGATGGACTCTTCTATGAGGGCGCTAGACAACTGTGGGAACCCGACGTCCTTCATGTAGAACAGGGCGATGTTCCTGACGTCCTCGTTGTTCGCTGAAGTGCTAGAGTCAGGGAAGACGTTGTTATGGGCGAACTTGAATACGTGTCCTGACTTCTGGGCTAGTACTCGCAGCATTTCGGGGCCTAGGTGGTTGAGGACGTTGACCTTGCAACCGGAGAGGTCGACAGCCTTGACTTACTCCTACGACTGTGAGCGTTGTTTCTCTGGACTGCGTCTGTCGGAGTGGCTGAGTTTCTTCTTGACTTCCGCGAAGGCTATCTCTCTGGCAGGAGACTGCACTGGCTTGGCCTGCGTCTTGTCGAGAGTGCTGTTCTAGACTTCGAAGTCGAAGTTAGTGGTGAAGGTGAGCAACACCTGGGCAGGCAGCTTCCCCACCTTCTGGAAAGTATCGGGTGTGTCGTTGAGGTCGAGGTTCTTGACAGGGTCCATCTTGTGGGTCTCGTAGTAGTGGGCGACTCCGTTCCTGAGTTCGGACTCCTTGTGTCTGAAGTAGAGAGAGACGATGCGCTGGTACACCTTGCTGAGGTAGAACATGTCTTCGGCTCTGCTGGCCAAGGTCAACTCCTCCTTTAGCAGCTCGATCAACTTGCGCACGAGGTCGGCCTGCTGTTTGGAGAGTCGCTTCTGTATCTAGAGGGAAGTGGCCAGCACTCCCAGCACTCTGTCGATGTGGCTTCTGGGCAGGTTGCTCTATCGGACGAAGTTGATGATCTTGACGCAGGTCTCGATGGCCACAGCCGCAATCTCGTGCTTCACGAAGTCGCTGCCGTTGATGTACTTGAGCTCCCTTCTCACCAGCATGGACTCCAGCAGCTCTAGACAGCCCTTCACTTCTAACAGCTCTCCGTAAACCAGGAACTCTCCGAAAGTGCAGTGGTCTGGCAGCAACGCAACGATGGGCGAGTTCTTCTTGGCGAGGTGCTACTTGATGACCTTGAGAGTGATCTTGAGACTGGAGAGGTAGGGCACCACCACCGGGTAGTCCCTGACACTTCGCTTCAGCACCTACAGGTAGAAGCCGACTCTGCTGACGAATACCTCGTTGGGCTTCAGCTCTTGGATGTGCTCCTGTAGCTCTGTGAGGATGTCGATCACTGCCACCTGCAACGCCTTTCTTGACGTAGGCGTGAGAGTCATGTAGACGTCGTCGATGCGACTGTCGAGGTTGAGCGGGTTGGTAGTCTGGTTGGAGTTGCTGATTCGGAATATCTTCTGGTCCTTGGCGACCAGCTCATTGTTGACGATCTCGAAGTGCTGCTCGATGTAGGCTGCCTCCTCCTTGGTGAGGTGCTCTGTCTTCACCTGCTCCACCGGTGCCTCGTGGAACCGGTACTTCGCTACCTGGCTGTTTACGGGACTGAGGTCGGCCAACACTGATAGCACCAGGAAGTCCATGGTGTCGAAGTGGCTGTTGTGGAGGTTGGCCACCAGTTGCAGGTAGTCCTTGACGGTGACTGTGTGCTTGTCCTTCTCCAGCTCTGCCGTGAACTGGTTGCAAAACTCTGCGCACCTGGCTTCGTTCTTCATGAAGACGTTGGCTCTGCTGAACACCTGGTAGTACTTGGGGATCTCCTCGGGAGCCAGTCCCTCCTTCCTGCTCTTGCACTTCCGGAAGAGGTCGAACACGTGGAAGACGTACTGCTGGCTGCTGCTGATCTGCGAGTACTGTTCCTTCTTGTCGAGCATCGTCCGCAGCAGGTCGAAGAAGACTCTGCAGTTGAGCTTGGCATCGAAGAGCTCCTCGTACTCCTTGGGGTAGACACGACCCAGGTGCAGGAAGTTGCAGAGGTTCTTGAACAGGCTCTCGAGAGTCTCCTGCTTGGCCTCTTGAAACTGGCTGGCGATGTACTTGTGCTTGTTGCTGACGCTGACGGTGGGGTTGAACTGCTTGAGGACTCCCTCCGTGTGCTCGAAGTAGGCCTTGGGCATTCCGCCGATGATCTCGAACACTTCCTTCAGTCGCTCCTGAGCCAGCGAGGCGTAGTCCAGGTTGTAGAGACACAGCGTCTGCGTGGCCTACAGTCTCTATCGTATCTGATCTACTGAGAGCGGCTTGAGCGTGGCTGCTAGTTCAGGCTGTGCCTTGAGTGTCTGCAAGTAGTTGTTGTGCACTTCCCTCAGAGTCTCCTTGGTCTCGGTGGGCTGGTACTTCAGGAACCCCTCTAGCACTTATGGGTACTGCTGTGCCTGTCCCAGCAGAAGCTCGACGACCTGCGTGAACTCCTCGAACAGCATCACTCCGGCTCTCAACAGCTTGAGGGCTCCTGCTAGTAACGCGTTGATCGACGGAACCCACTCGTTGGTGAGGGTGGCTGCTCTGAGCTTGTCGCGGACTGCCCTGTGGTGCTTGAGGAAGAACTGCACGAAGGGCGCGTAGTTGTTGTTCTTGGCACACTTGTCGATGACTACGGAGACGTCCTGGAAGACGGGCAGGAAGTCGGCTGTCAGGGGCATCCCGAAGTAGAAGAAGAAGTAGTCGTAGCTGGGCTCCAGCTCGAACATCTCGAAGTTGAGCGCAGACACCTCCTTCAATCCCTTGACGTGCTTCTGTTGCACGAAGGCAGGCACGAGCTCCTGCTCGATGAGGTTGAACATGTCGGTGACTGCCAGTCTGCCCTCGAAGGTCTTGCGAAGCAATTGTGCTCCCTTGCGCACGTAGCTGTAGAGAATGAAGAGCTTGAACTCGATGTTGCGCAGGAGACTGAAGAGCTCGAAGGCTGGCAGGTCTCTGAAGACCTTGCGGTCGATTTGTGCGAGGTCGTACTGATGGGGCAGGGAGATGAGAGTCTTGTAGTCCTTGATCCTGGCTGCTAAACGGGCGTGAACCTCCTTGAGAGCCTAGAGGGGCTCGACCTCGATGTCGAAACCGTTGAGAGAGAGGTCGAAGAGCTCGAAGCGGGAAGTCTTGAAGAGGGAAAAGAGGGGGTTCTCGAGGATGCGGAAGAAGGTGCTGCGGAGGTTGGGCGTGGCAGACTGCTCATCCTTGATCAGGAGAACGTTAAGGGCGGCGACCAGACTCTTGAACTTGAGCTCGGTGCTGTTGATGTGGTCGTAGTAGAGCTTGGTGAGATCGATCCTGTAGTCGGGCTGCGCGAAGGACTCCCGCAGCTGTCGCAGCTTCTGCTCGAGCTCGATCTCGAACATCCCGAGGCTCAGCTCCAGCTCTTCCACCGTCGTCTCGGGCTCCTGGCCCTCGTCTTGTGTGTTGCTCATTTAAATCTTTATAAACACACGATCACGATCACGCTGCCTTTCTACTCTGTCCCGCCCACCACCGCAGCTCCTCCTGGCAAAGCACCGCCGCCAGCAGCGGACTCGACAGCAAGTAGGGAGTGAAGCGCCAGCGTCTGGCGACAATGGTGTGCACCAGTCCGAAGAGCACGACGTAGAGCGCGCAGTAGCGGAGGACGATGGGGAGCTTGAAGGAAAGTCTGCGCATCATCCTGTCCTCCTGGGACTCTGCTGCTCGTCGGGGCCTGTAAAGAAACTTCCAGTACATACGATTATAACCAACTCAGTGCTGAGATTGTGCTAAGCAATGCTAAACACCTTTAGAAACTGTTGTTACTCAAAGTTATGATTAACTGAAACAATCTGAGATCTAGAGTGTTTTGTTTTACATCCAAAAGAGGTTAAAGTTAAAAAGAAACGAAGTTCAGTGCTAATCGACTAAATTTAAATGATGTATTTGGATCGGATTACCAGGATGTTTTACGTCGGGTCAACCATGTGATTCATTATTACTCAAAACAAATGATTCTATCGTCGTAAGACCAATAGAAATTTTTGAATTAGAGAGTAGGGGTATCACATTTCGATAGGCGTAGTTTTCTTAACAACCCTTATGAACTAATCGAAGGAAATCCCACCATCTCCATCTTTATCGCATTAGTTGAGGATAGCCTGAATTGTTTCCTACGACATTGTTTCTCCCAGATCATTAGCAGCCTTATGTAGACTATGCACAGTGATTCTATCGAACTTGTTATCCTCCAACGACCCGTACCCTTACCTCAATTCCTCTTTGGTGTCGGTATCGTACTATATGAGCAGAATATTACAAATCTAGCCATCATAACCCTCAGAAAGTCCTATTGGCGGATCATTCCCTTGCCTGTTCTGTCGACAGCATTGACTATCTTCATCAGCTACTACACTGATGGATCATAGCCTAACACTCTCATAGCTGCTTTGAGTTATCCCGGTTAAATGTAACCTGAGTAGATGATGGGTGTACCATTGCCGTTATTGTCGAGCAGTTCGAAGGCTTAGATGAGACTCTTTTGTATTTCTTAGTTGGCCTTGGAGATGATGTTTTGAAATTTTATCATTGCAACTGTCAATCTAATATTACATGATCTGTTTAATATTCTCATCAACTATCTTTAATCAAGATGGCTGGCTATTGGCATTACATATACTCACATTTGACCATAACCTTTGGTGGAATGGACTGAACCTAACTTCACTTTACTTATTCACATTTATATCAAACAAATTGGAAACTGATTAAGTTACGAAATATTGCTTAGAGTTAACTATTTACTAATTTTTAATTTAATATGTTAGTTGCACAATATGAAGATTAACTTTCTATGGTTATCTGGTAGCGACCATTTGTTTATTTATTGTTAGAGAAGCAATTATGCACTAAATAGGCAGACCATTGTTAAAATATTGATCTAAATGAACTTAATGCCTATCTGTTAATCGACATCTGGATAACATTTAATTATAAGTAAATAGTTTAAAGAAGCTTAGCAACCTACCAAAAAGATGATGATCTAACTCATTATTAATAATGGCTCAAACAAGAACTAGGTCATATTAATAGTTTATTAGATTTAGATTTAGATCGTTTACCCAAAATCAAGAACAGGATTAAAAATTATAATCTAGATTTATTCAAAGTAAAATTAAGCTTTTGCTTGATGGATTTGAGTGTAAGCTGAAATAAGATACAACAAATCCAGCAGGTTACAATAAATAATTACGGGTACTAAATTGTTCTTGTTAAATCAATATTGACTAACAATCCTCGTCGCCATACTTTATTATTATTTTAAGCCCATATATATATATATAAATATATCCGTTAGTGTGGTCGGCAGCCACTGACGTAATAGAGCCGTGAGCCCCGTGGTGTCGGCACCCACGGAGGAACAAGAGCCATACAGCAGGCCGCAGTTCCTGTCAAAGTACATCATTAAACATATCTCAAAACACAAAAACCCCAAAAACCC
>JAOXNN020200261.1:0-23537 GCA_028571205.2 Hydropsyche betteni | reverse complement strand
GTTCCCCCCCCCCCCCCAGAGTGCGGACTCCACAAAAATAGTAATGGCTACCACCATAGAACATAGCGACAATAATTGAGTTATGGAAGAAGCTCCAAATAAAAAAAACCTAACCGACAGTAACGGTCATATCCCACTATTCCCTCCAACCCTATTACCTTTCGACACCGCCTTGTCTCATTGACAAACTTCCCCACTAAATCTCACCAAATCGAACGATGAAGCAAATTTGTGTTCGAATGACATCTACTTCAATTTTTCGGGAGATTTAGAACATACAATTTAAAGATGATTGGCTGACCCATCTGAACTGGGAGGGTGATGATATTTGTTCAATGCTGATATTTGGATAGAATATAAAGGCAATTATTTGATGGCTATTGTATATTAATTATGATTGATGCCCATGTATTAAAAATAGCAAGAACTTACCAACCCTTCCTACACAAGCTCCATGGGAAACGTCAATGACGATGAAGGACAGAACGAGGGAGAGTTCGTCTTATTCTAACTCAAAGCTTTTCTAGCTGATTCGCAGATGAATAAGAGTTAGACGATTAGGAGATATTCAAGCGGATTGACGACAAAAACATCTAGTTCGGATACTCAGCCGAGTTCCTCCAAGAGCCTACTCGCAGGAACGTCATCCACATCAAGCTGTACGACAAATCTGCTTCAAGCCTATACTCCCGAATTAAGTTTTATACCCCAGTAGGGTTGTTCAATTATGAAACTGATATTCATGCTGAGTTGATGGCTGTCCAGTTGATATTGGTTCTCCAATAGGATAGTTAAATCAATCATATTATCATGGCATTAACTTTGACCTCCTATTTTACGAAAATTTAAGACATCGGCACTTTCGATGTGCGCTTCTGATTTGCGGGTTAGATACCAGTCAAGCCTCACGAACCGACACTCATCTTTTGGAGGTCAATGAAGCATCCGTTGAAGAAGACAGTAGGATGTTTGTTGGGACACACCCTGTCTTCAATCTATTTGCTCATGTCGATTTTGTTGAGGCCGATTGAGCACGGAGCCCTTCGATGTTGACAGAGACGTACATTTGAGTTGATGTTAGATAAAATATTCTTATTGAGCACGTCTAATATTATCACATTGCAATCAAATATTAGATTGTTAAAATAAAAATAGAGGAGACGTAAATGAAATGTTCGGTTAACCCTCTCTAACGAAGATTGTTGCGAGTTGAAAATAGATTCAGAACCATTTGATTACTTTTTGATTGCCCTTGTGTTTGGTTTCATATACAGCAATATTCGTTTTATAGATTGCTGCATAGATTCACATTTATCCAAATAAATTTAATCCTTATGCATGAGCTGAAAAAGGTTGAGCTTCGACAGATAACATAAATGAAGCGTAACATCTCTCCCGTGAAGAATTACTTCGATCTGCCCACCCCCAAGCTCAAATAAGTTGCTCCCGTTAATTATCAGCCCAAGTTCCGCCAACCCTTCCGAGCTGAATAGTCATCAGTATTCCCACTCTTCACCTCCAGTTCCTAGATGGAGTCTATTCTGCGTCTGAGCAAGCTTCGTGAGCAGTAAATCGATCGGATGAACTTTGTAGTGAACGATGATGACGGTAAACTCCCCAAACTGATATCCTCGCCAAAAGTTAGCACTATTTTTTATCCTGTGGCCAGCAAGCAGAAGTATGGCAGGAAACCTAACTCAATAATCAGGTCGAATATGATGAGAAATCTATCTCATCAAATAGTGTAGGCTGAGTACAGGAACTTCATTCATGAGGGAAGTTTATTAGAGTTGGAAGGTATGCATGTGGAGTGCTTTTCGAAGGAGCATTATTCACCCTACAAGAAGAAGAGTCTGCAGATGGACGAGGATAGAAGGAGGAAGTTATCGATGTATGACGGTAAGAAGATGTATAAGAAACGGTCTACCCTGGAGAAGAAGTCACGGTCGGAACCTAAGGAGGTGTTCTAATTTACCCTGTTTACCAGTTGCGTTTTGAGTATGAATGAGATATCGGAGGTTCAGCATAACTCTCGTAAGTTTAAGTTCTCTATTGGAGAGGGGAATAACTCGTATTTGGTGAAGTCCACTGTAAGGAAGAGATTCTGGTGGTCGATAAGTGGATCCAAGAAGTAGGCCAACCTGCTGTGGACCCAGAATAAGCACAAGTAGTATATAGAGGCATTAAACTGCCTCAACCCCTAGCAGGAGATAGATGACGAATTCTAATAACCGTAGATAGAGTACCCTGAACACTAAGAAGATAAATACCCACTGTAGTCTTAGCATGCTGATAAGACAGAGTAGCATGCTGGAGGCATACTGCCAGGCAGCGTTATTTCTAGTCGAAATGTGGTAGTCGCTACAAGTAACGGAAATGACTTTAGAAGGTACTTCCGGAAACTGACTAGACAGGTAACACCCTACGATGAGGCGGAGGAGGCAGTGAAGGCTCTGAGAAGCTAGAACTTTATGAGCCTGCAGCTAACCCACCCCAAAATCCATAATCATGTTGAGTGTCACTGGCATTTGAGCAACAAGAAGGCTCTATTCGCTAATCTTAAAGTAATACGCCTATGCTATATAGAGATACTATGAGTCGGTTGGACAGGAGCCATTTAATAGGATCCCTCGCACCTACCACATCAAGCATGTTGGAGATTCCCAATATACATAATTTTCGGGATACTACAAACTGTCTAAATCGATATGGATAATAAAACCAGGGTAGAACACTAATAGAGGCAACGGCATAACTGTTGCTCAACAGTGGCAATAGATATAACTGCTCATTAAATCAGGATGTGTATAGGGCTGCACTGTAATAGTCCAGGAGTACATTGTACCATGGTTGTATAGTGGCAGAAAGTTTGATATTAGATGCTACATGCTGGTAACCTCTCTAAACGGTAAAATCAAAGCCTATTGGTATGACGAAGGGTATGTCCGAACCTCCTCGAAATAGTTTAGTTTGACTAATCTGAATAACCGTATGATCCACCTAACAAACGATGCAGTTCAGAAGTACAGTAACGACTACGGGAAGTACTAATCCTATAATAAGCTGTCTTTTAGGGAGATAGAGAAGTACTTTAAATAGACAGCTTCCAGAGACTTTGGAGTTGTCAGGAAATAAATGAAAGAGCTGGCTGCCGATTGCCTAAAAGCTACCTACAGGCTGTTAGATCCGAAGAAGAGAGAGTACACTTTCGAAATATTTGGACTAGACTTTCTGATTGATAACAAGATGAAGACTTGGCTGATTGAAGTGAATACTAACCCCTGTCTGGAGCTTAGTGGAAGTTTACTAGCACGGATAATCCCTCACATGCTGGAGAACAGCCTGCGGATAGCCCTCGATCCCCTGTTCACCTGTCCAAACCCCTCCACCTGGGCTCCCAGCCGCCGACTCTAATACTCTACCAGAGTATTCAGTAGTAACCGTTATGAGTTGCTGTTCGATTAAGACACAGACACTTGAGTGTGGTTCTATCTATTGATAATAAATAATATATTAGGAAAGATTGATAGGTGTGATGACACGCGCAGAACTACTGATAATTGATTAGAACTGCACCACCATACTGACTATCAACTGTAGTTCACCTCAGTTAGGGTTGTTGTGAACCTCCATTGATACCTCGTTGCGACTGTTCAACTTCAACATTACGAACTCACGCTCAACTTGCTGGCAGTGACCGTAGTATCGTCCATTCTGGTTGTATTTGGCTTCTCTGCGAACTCTGATCTCCCCCACCTACCGGTTATCGTAGCTGATGTCCACTACATACCCATTGGATACCTATTGGTTCCTGTAGTTGCACCCTCCAAACACGATCAGTTGGTTACCTTTCCCAGGGATCACTCCTGAAAGGTAGGTGAACTATCTGTCGAACTCTGCCGTACCCATAACTTAAATCTTCTTCCATTCATCAAGCTCTAGGTTGTAGACTTCGATTAGTATTCTGCACATGACCTTATGATAGAGATGGGTTTAGACACCACCAAACTTGAAGATGTACCTATCTTTGAAGGGATGGCTACTGTGATGGGAGGATCGACAGTTGAGACTGTTTATCAGATATACTTTATCCTATTTAGGGTTGTATTTCTAGCATTTGCGGAGGCACCCCTCGTTCTAGTTCTACCCACCAATTATGTAGATCTATCCTTTAAGAACACACAAACTCATATTCTTCCGGCTGGTTGTCATTTTGGCTATTCGCTTCACTTTTTATGCTCTCTAATCCAATAGAAATATAGAGTTGCTCTATTTCTCTCCTTAACCGAATATGAATATGTTATCTTAGATAACAATGCTGCGAGCAACACCTTCGAAATTTTTGTCGAATAACTAATGTCCTTCAGCTTTATTCTTTTCTAGATCAGGAATGTAGTATCGGTTGTCTTTGAACAGGTAGGGTACACCAGCTGAGAGGTGAGCAGGCCTATCCCATTCCTGCTGCAGTAAAAGCTATCGGAGGTTATTTTAGAAATTCGTTACCAGTCTCAGCACCTTATCATCGTCAATAGACCACCCAGTTTTCTGGTTGTTGCCGTTCAGCAGCTCCTTGAAGTAAGACTAGATGTATTTGATCTCATAACTGATATCGTTCTTGTAGACCTTCTTCAAAGAGTCTAGACAGTCAACTCCAGACAATAGGTCCTCGGCGATCAACTCCCGTTGTTCGAGATCGAGGTAGAGCTGCTGCAGCTTTTTGGACATTTCAATAGAGTACTTATCTCTCATTTGCTTGCGGTATTGATCGAACCTTCCCATCACCAGCTCCGATATTTTGACCAGCTACTCATCGAACTGGGTAAACCCTCGGGGACAGTATGCGTTGTCTATTTAGTTGGCCACCTCCTCCTTCAGCTATTTGATGCTCTCTTTCAGTCTACCCAGTTACTTCTTGTAGAGGACTTTGGCTTAGCCAATACTTACTTTCTTGTGATAGTAGAGGTCTTCCTAGCAGCATGTCTAGCATAGAAGCCTGAAGTTGAAGCATTCGGGGGAGGTGCAGATGTGAGTGTAGGGCTTTTTGTGCTATCGGCAGGCCTCGGTTTCCACAGGAATCATTTAATGCAGAAGATCACATAATAAGCCATTATTTACGTTGCTGTTTTATGGTAGGAACTATTTCATAGATTAGTTGTATTGATGGATTGGAATCGCTAAAGATCGATGATTTGATTCGATTTCAGTTGATTTAACTTTAAGCTTATACCGGTTTTAATAAGTAACGATAAATTAGTGTCTAAATATAGATTATGATAACACTTTGATCAGATGAGACGGCACACTTTAATTATATTAATCACAAATGAGTGAATTCCACATTTATAACTGGGAGACCCTACTAAACCTAAGTGAGTCATACCTTCATAAAGACTTTGCCTAGGGATGCTACGTAGGAGAGCTAAACTCTCAATAGCAGAGACACGGCTAAGGTTATTTTATGTACATGGATACTAAAGATTTCTGCATGGGAGATTGGGTTAACGACTCCATGCACGGTCGAGGCAAAATCCTCTACAATTTCGATGGTTCCTATGAGCTTTACGAGGGACAGTGGATGATAGGAAAACCTCATGGTATTGGTTAATACAAAATATTCGATAGAATATTGAACAAATAGATTTCCATTTACAAGGGTAATTTCTCTCACGGGAGCTACAGTGGCCACGGCAAGCTAGACCTTCTGAATGGGATAGTTTATGAGGGAGCGTTTGATAATTACTGTCCGAACGGTAAGGGTAGACTTGTAAAAAACGGTCGGCAAGCTGCAGACACAATTTGTAATTTCGGCCTAACTGAGTAATGTAAGGTTCGTCCAGGGTCCAGAAAGCTGACCACTATTCTTATAACATAAATAGTAGATGGAAACCGTGGAAACCACCAGAATGTGAGCAATAGGAGCTCCTGATAAATGCACTGATCGAACAGCTAATTAGATAATATTTACAACATGATGATGATGTTAATTGGAAAGACCATTACAATAAACGGTAAAGACTACAAAATAGAGCAAGAGCTGGGCAAGGGAGCGGGTGGCTGTGTGTTCCAGGCGAGAGACCAAACCTTACAGAGAGACTGCGCAGTGAAAGTGCTGCCGTATTCGAAGAATACAGAGATACTGAAATATATCGAGTCAGAAATAGAGATTCTCAAACAATTCAACCACAAACACATCATAAAGTACTATGATAGCCAGTGGGTGCAGGATAAGTTCATCTATGTTGTAATGGAAATAGGGGAATACAATCTTAGGCACCACATTGAAATATACGGCGCTGAAAATGGTTTACCCGAAAAGTAAACTATTTCAATCGGACTGGAAATACTCAGTGGGCTTAGCCAGTTACACGCCAAGAAGATACTTCATCGAGACCTGAAGACTTAAAATATTTTGTATAAGCAGGGAGTTTGGAAATTGTCTGATTTTGGCATAGCTACTCAACTTAATTAGCAGGAAATCACTAACACTTTTCTTGGGACCCCTCTGTACCTGGCTCCCGAGATATTAAAAGACGAGGATTACAGCTACAAGGTGGACATATGGTGCTTTGGAGTGGTACTCTTTGAAATGTTTTTCGGGGAGGTGCCCTTCTACAAGGCAGGAATGATCAGCAGTCCCAACCTTCTCTAGATGATCCAAGATATCTGCACCCCGAAATTCAACTTCGACAACGTGCTGAAACACTACAAAAAGTAGAACATGTCTGAATAAAAAATTGGTCTGATTAGAGCTAAGTATATGAGTGCCAGCAACGAAATAAAGGACCTTTTCGCTAAGATCTTTGTTGTTAACCAGGAGTAGCGCCTCAGCTTCTACGGGTTATTCAACCATCAGTGCATTAAGAAACATTGTCCGAATGGTTATGAAAAGATCATGGGAGATGTCAACTTCTACAAATTCCTGTAAACGGTAAAGGTAAAATAGAATCACGAACACCTCTAATTTCTGCTGAAGACGGCTGAACTCATCAACAACTGCAAAGGGGCCAATATTAAACCTTAAATGAAATAGCATGCTATTCTGGCGATAGAAACAGCAATCGCCTATTTCAACGCAGTAAAGTACAAGAACAACCTAGTATATCTGTAGCCCTAACTCAAAGAGCTTATTTCTAAACCTTGGAACGCCGTAAAAAAAGTAATAAAGAACCCTCTCATAAAGCTCTACACCGCCTTAATGGAATGCCATACCATTAAATAGAAGACCCTTCAGCTTCGGGTGCTTATCTGCATAAAATCACACCAAATATTTTAGAAGCCAACCTCCTTCATGTAGTTCTTTGAACCGTTCTTCTAACCAAATAAGTTCAATATGGATGTGTTCCTTCAGTTTCTGTCCAACATCAACACTAAGGCAGACTGCGACAAGCTAATCCAGATAACCAATTACCTATTGCAGGTAATGTTCTAGTGATCCATACATTCTTTAATTTAATTTCTGCTTCCATTATGCATAGAGCTATTACCACAGGAAATAAACTCTGCTTCAACCAGGACCTCAAAAGGAAGTTCAGCATCCTTGAGCGTAAGCTCAGTAGAGTGAAGAGCTCGATAGATAATAAACAATTGTCCAAATTCTGTACCAAAAAGGATAGTAGTAAAAAACATGCGCTAGAGGTGATACGGAACAACAATATTAATAGGGAGAATGCTATTCTGCTGGGGAAGATGAGCCAGATCTTTGAGAAAGGTACCTGGCTGATAATGGAGGTTCCGAGCTGATAACGTTAGTGAGTTGTAAACATAATAGGGTGCCGATAAAGGCCTCACTTAATCTACCGTTGAGGAAGAGAGAACAGTTTAAAATTGCTGAGGAGAACCTTTCTCTATTCAATAGAATAAGCTAAAAGAAAACATCTTATAGTTTGAAAGGCTTTCTGAAAGAGAGATCCCATGTAGAAAACAATATCAACCTTATTTCTGAATACCCTTATAAAGACCTTAAACAGACTAAGAGCCACTTAAATGTACCCATCTGAATATTTAGATATGGATGAACGATTAGGTGAGTAATAGGAGGCTCATTGACTGTAAAATCAATACTACGTGGAAAGGTAGGGAGTTCGAAATGTCCTCCGAGCTGCAGATTAATAATACCGTGCTGTTTAAGGCAGCCAATAGATAGGATAAAACCATAGTATCGACTACACTACCACTGTCCAAAGTTAAGAAGCTTCTGAGCTAAGTTTATGGTAACAATATGAAGTTGATGCTAATGTCCTTTACAATAAAGAATCCAACGAAAAACCATTAGCTCCAGTTGCCGCTTGAAACAGGCCAAGAATAGAACACCTTGATTCGTAATAAGAGCCTCAACTAAAAGTCGGGATTCCATGCCTGGAAAGTGAATTTTATGAAGACCGAACGAGACGATAATTAGAGGCATTTCCGTTCGGACGGCATGAAGGATTATAGAAGACAGCTACCGAATATATGATTCCATAGAAGAATTATGAAATCTCAGCACAACAAAGAGAATAACCCTCTCAACCTTAACGAGATGCTCTCCCATAGCCAGGTTGAGCTTACTAGCTTATCGAAGGAGCTTTCCGCTCAGAGCCACATTATCATCGACTACCGCAGCAAAATATCCAAACTCCAATCCAAACTTTAAGCATTAGCACAATAGACCGAATACTCGAACAATGTAGACCTTCAAAAGTTAGAACAGTAACTAACAACCAGGTACACCATGGAGAAGTAAATGGATGTTGATGTAGATCCCGTACAAAGAATCTAGATGGAGTGGTACAAAAACTAATGAGAGAGAGCAAGTAGACAGCCTCCAAACTGAGTGCACTAGAATCGAAGTTGGAGGAGTTGGTGGCAGCAGTAGGTTGATACTAAGTTTGGTATATAAATCACATTCTTAAAGAAATGCTGCGTTTTTGTCTTCTCTCTTCGGAGCTCTAAAGGAAGTTTTTAATATGGTTAAGGTTGATACCATTAACTTTGTTGGTGAGCTCGAATGACTTTAGTTACATGTAGGAGTAGACCTGTTAGGGTAGCTAGATATAGTACTATCTGAAGTATTTTTTCAGTTATTAGGCTTAGATGTACTCGGTGGAGGCTCTAGCCATATTCTTTCTTATCGTTTAGATTAGTGTTTTGTTGTGCTAGAATACCTATTTTATTATGGGATTACTGATTGCAGACTGGAATGGTAGCCTTGCTCAGCCTGAGAAGAAAACAGTTAGTATCTGTCGATACACTTTTCGAGTACTGCTTTTACTATGGGGGTAGAGTTGGTCTTCCCTTCTGAGTCGGAGTCATCGTCCACAGGGGAATCGTTCTCTAGCAGGTACTTGGAGAATACCAACCGTTCGTCGTACTCCAAATTGAACACTTTGTTCTCAAGCATATCCTCTAACTCCTTCAGTGTCGGCCTGAACTGGTCTTTGAAGTGAGTTGCATCAACAGTCTACCTAAATCACCATTTACACTGCCTACATCCCTGTACTCAATTCGTTGTCTGATGAACCGATACCGAAGTTTCTTGGCGATGGGAGCTATCTCCTATCTACTGATAAGTTTCTTCCTCTATTTAACCTTCACCTGGTAGATGGCTGAACTTCTCTGCTGCTCTATCAGCCTCCTATTATTCTACAGTATATGCATGCGAGCGATATACTCAGTCTATATCGAAGCTTTTTAGCTCACCAGCTGCAGGTTCTTTTTAGTAATAGCTTAAATTTGACTATCCTTAAACATGAGCTCCTGCTTGATTGTGGCCAACTATCGGGTTATTAAATAGTTTTCCTCTTTTAGTTTGCTGAGTAAGATATGGTTTACTCGATGTTTGATTATAAATCGGCGTTCTTTCTCTTAGCGAAAGACAACTATCGACTGTAGTCTGTAGTTGTGTTCCGACGGGTGCGTACTACAGTGGCATTCTAGGCTTTTATTGACTATAGCTCCTTCCTGTACATCTACATCTTGTTCATGAAGATGTTGCGCTATTTCTACATCATATGCAGCTTAATCTATCTAAAGTAACCTCATCCTTACAGTTTGCCCTTATCCGCCCTAAAAATAGCCAGTTACCCCTCCATCTCTAGATTTGATGCCCTCAGCAATCTAATAACGGTCTTCTTCTTGTCAGAGAATCCCTGCGTCTACCTAGTTTAACCATCCTCTACTCATAAAGCTCGATTATGCTCTTCGCTTTCGACAGCTTCCCTCTCATCTGCTCTAACTTGTCCTGCGTAACAGTCAACTCGTTCTAACTCAGTAAACATACCTACCTCCAGCTATTTAGTTTTGAGCAAACGTATAGACTTCTACAAAGCCAATCTGTTCTTCTCTTACTCCTGTAACTTCTTCCTTAGATATTGAAGTTAGCTCTAGTAAGCGGCTATCCCCTCAGCCACGTATCCCTCGTCGTTACACAGTGCAAGCTTCTACAATTTGTTCTCGAATCTCTGAATGATATGTTGCTGCATACCTGCTGTCGGGAGAGGCTACGCATTTTTATTCGGTCTTTTTACATCTGGTCTCGGTTAGTTAGAGGGCTGCTGACGTACAACGATACGTTCTGTATGGTATAAGGGGTACTATTGCTCGAGATGTGCTTGCATGGCCTAGTTTCCGTTTTTTGTATTTCTTGGGGATGGTTAGGAACATTCTTTCATTGCCTTCAGTGGGGTAGTGGGCTGGTTTGGAGCTTTCTGGCGGTTGGTGTTAACCTTGGAGTGAGGTAACTTCAATGGGTTTTATTGAATCCATATTAATGATCTATTTACAGTTTATCACTCCCTACTATTAGCTGGTCATTACATCATGCTTAATATTTAGATCCAACACTTTAGTTTTAGATAGAGCTGTTAACTAAAATTTAAAATGAACCAGCTTGGACAAACTAACTAAAACGCGGAACTTGATACCTGGCATTCCTACTACTACATGGAAATGAATTCAAAGTTGTTTAGTAGTGATAACAGGATTACCTCGTCGATAAGAAGAGCGTACAACTGTAGACCATCGATAATCCCACGATCTGAGCTACCCAAATACAACGAGCTGCTCAAAACTGCAGATGTGCTAAATGCTGGTGGGCAGTTAGTTGAGGTATCTCAAAGACCATACACCAGCATAGGACTGATCTCAGTGGAGTTTGGAGATGGCTCTAAAATTTATGGGATGGGGACTCTCATAGCCAAGTGCACGGTACTCACTGCTGCCAGCCTACTAAACAGGCCGAACAAGGAGACTGTTCGGGTTAAGTTTATAAGCTATCTCTCTGGAACTGAAGGACTGTTGTTTGAGGCTGCCAGCTGGAAATACAATGCTACTTTCGATTAGGAACAAAACACAGATGTTGCGGTCATAACTCTAAAGGACGGTCGAGCAGCTTCAAAGTGTGGTGTAGAAGCAATATATGCGTAGAGGATTGTAGTTTTACAGCCTCCTCTTCGTAGCTTTATATTCACTTACGATGAACACAGAAATATCAACTTATGCTTTGCCCCACAATCAAATGTCATGTATCAGGTTGGAAGCCCACTCCTTTCTGGTTTCCAAAAATACATCGGGTTATGCTATGGTTCGAGGTTCCTACTATTTTCTTCTATCTACAACATCATTTAGGAACTCACGACCTACAGGTACGGGATAATAAGGACAAGTACTTAGTTGCCGATGTAGATTGTCCCATAAACGAGGTCGCTCTTTATCGTATTGTTGAATCAAGATTACCGAATTTACGCTCTTTAGTCTTAAGTAATGTTGTATGTATTTAGATATGAGTAACATATCCGATTTGGGAGGGCTCATACTGTCAAGGGCTAATTGGCCTAAACTATAGAGACTGTAGCTTTAGAGGACCGGAATGACTGACGAAGGCATATACCACCTGGTTAAAGCTTACCTACCTAAACTTTAGGTCGTTAACATATGTTCGTTGTTTCTTACCTAGGCAATAATTACATCGGGATCTCAGGGTACAAGGCCCTCCAAAAAGTATACTGGCCCTGCTTGGAGAAGTTACTTGTCTAACCAAGCCTCGCAACAGATGAGGCTCTTGCGAAGATTTATATTAACAAGCTTGCCAGAAAACTATCGAGAGGCTAGGCTTTCATCAAGGAAGGAAGATATTGCATTATTCAGTCAGCTGCTTCAAACAGGTGATATGATATCTTACTAAATTTATAATCGTCTATCGATGTAAGCTGCTCCTGAGATCAACCACTCCAAATATAAGAGGGCATAGCTTAAAGAAGCCGACGCTGTGGCTTGGGTGGCAGTTGCTGAAAGCGCCGAGTTGGCCATGTACCCTTTCAAATTCCCTGAGCTGGGGAGCGAGTAGGTGCGACTCAAGATACTCTTTACCTCAATCTGTGCTTCGGACTTCCACACTATTAGAGGCCACTGGGGTAAGTGCGAGTACCCTAGCTGTGTAGGTCATGAGGTAGTCGGTGAGATTACCCAAATCGGTGGCAAGGTAACCACCAGAAAGGTTGGTGATATTGTTGGAGTGAGTCCGATACGTAAATGCTGCTTCAAATGCGAGAACTGTCTGAAAGGCAGGACGAACCTCTGCGACTCAAGAATTCTACTCTATGGGGCTGAGTGGTTTGGAGGGTACTGCACCCACATGCAAATTGATGAACATTGGGCCTGGCCCATACCCAGTGGTTTGCCTCTAGATAAGATTCCCCCGTTACTGTGCGCAGGACTGACTATGTTCTCCCCTCTCAAGCGATTTGGAAGCGCAAACCAGAAATGCGCTGTTATCGGAATCGGAGGACTGGGACATTTGGGCGTGCAGTATGCCAGCAAAATGGGTATGAGAGTGACAGCCTTCACCACGAAACCAGAACGAACGGCGGACTTCCAGAAGCTTGGAGCGTTCGACAGCAGCCATTCCACAAATTTGGAGTAGTTGGCCAAGCATGAAGGCAAGTACGACATAGTTCTCAATACTCTCTACGTAAACAACTAGGAGGTCTACAAAGCTCACCAGAGATTGACAGCACCCGGCGGAACCTACGTTGTGATAGGCGTGGGAGAAGTAGGCTGCAAGTTTTTGGTTGATTTTTAGTATGCTCTCAAGAACTAGATTAGGATTGCAGGCTCGGCAGTAGGTATGCCCTATTTTATACTCAGCTTCCATTCAGGATGGGATCGACTGTCTGAGGTTTTCAGCAGAGTATGGAGTGCTCCCCTATTGCGAGCACTTTGAGTTCCAGGACTTCAACAAAGCTCTTCACCGGGCTGAGCACGAGGCACCAAAATTCAGATGTGTGATTGACGTTACCAGTTGGGCAAAGAAAAATGGGTTCGACAAATGATAGTTATAAAATAAGTGTACGATTTCAGTCAAACTTATATAAAATACAACTTAGCTATGTCTCATTCATCACAATTTAATCTTAAATACTCTGACATTTATTTAATCCAATTATTATCGCTCATATCTAAGATGATGCAGTAACCACGAAATGCAGGAGAAGTTATCCTCGCCACTAAAGGCCTCAACCGCTTCATGAACAGGTACCCCCATTAATAATATGTAGGGTCTACGGATGGGCTGGTCTTCAGTTTGCAAGTACCTTGGGTATCGCCTACGGTCTTAGCACAACCGCAGTAGTTGAAGCACACCCAATCGCTTGCGCTGTCATCGGAGGTATATCTGCAATCGTCGGGTACGTTGGAGTGTCGTTTATCAAGCCAGTGTAGAAGGAACATGAATAAGAGGGCCGAATAATCCAGTAGACCTAAAACCCTGCATCGCGGTGGCTAATGTACGGACTCACGACTGTTGGCTTCGGAGTGGTATTGGCCCCGCTCTTGAAATAGGTCTAGCCAGACCTTACTTTGAATGCCGCGCTGATCAGTGGCTGTCTGTTCACAGGGGCTAGCCTTACTGCGCTGCAATTGCCCAGTGACAGGGTGTTCTCCTACAAGACCACCTTAAGAGGCGCGATAGCAGGTGGTATGTTCATACAACTGCTATCATGGTCCCTACAATGGGCACTGGGAGACAACCTCATATCAACAGCAATCACCAGGGTGGAGAACATTTACGGAATCGGCCTGTGGACAGTGATGATGATATGGGATACCCACGTGGCAGTGAAGGAATACACAAAAGGCAACGCCGACCACATGAAGATTGGCCTACAATTCTACTGGAACGCCATCAACATATTTATTGAGGTGCTGAACCTACTATCTGACAGAAACAAAAAACGCAGATGATCATATCGAAAAATCAATTTATTTCAAATGAAACACAAACTATCCAGAGTTCAACTAAAACTCCTAGTTTCTCTCTCTCTGCTTTTGTGTAAAGATGTAGAGAATAGATCAGTAGATAATTTAATAAGCTCTATAAAAACTACAGTTTTATTGATGAAGAATAGAGTCCTCAAACAAAAGCTCATCTAATCCCGACGATTAAACAACTACTACAAATTTCCCATTAAAGACGATTCCAGCAATAGGACGCTCGACACCTACAAAAATACGATGCCAACTAAAACCAATCATCTCTCCAGTTCATCAACCATAGACGCTAAAAAATAATCAATATTCAATAGGTAACTAGAGGGAGAATTAGGAATATAAGTTGTTTCAGGGACGTAGTAACCAGTGGGGAGAGTAGAACTTTATTGCCTTTTCTGGGCTCACTGAGATAGAAAGTTAATAGGAGTAAGACCCTACCATCAGACATCCAACCATTTAATATAACTGCTCATAAACCATGTATTCCCAGCATAAAGAAATCAGTATGCGACTTCAAAGCTCCCAATAAATCAGCCGTTCTCTATTAATAATGGCACCATCATGCCAACCGAAACGTCAAATGCGCTATCGACTTCGAGGTGTAGCTACGAAACTACGCTCCTTAGAACTCAAAACCAATAGGAAAAGAGTTCCGGTATTTTAACACCAAAATGAACTATCAGGACTCCAAGTATTTCAATATGCCGGAATAACTCAAATGTCCTAAGCTAAAGAAATTATGTAGTACGATAGATTACAGCTGATATATATATGCCTATCATAATTCGGAGTCTGATTGGGACTGTTGGTAGAGCTGGTAGAACATTTTGCGGTTGGCTATTAGCTGTTAGGGGGTGTCGAATTAGGCTACCTGACCGTTGTTCATTACGAGGATTCTGTCGGAGGTTAGGATTGTCTTTATCCGGTGGGCTATGGTTATTACAGTGGCATCTTTAAAACATTATCTGATAGTCTATTGGATAAGGTTGTCTGCTTTTACATCGATATTAGCGGTTGCCTAGTCAATCAGTACCAGTTTGCTGTTACGGAGGATGGCTCTAGCAATGCAAATTAGCTGTTTTTACCCTATGGAAAGGTTGTCCCCAGAATCAGAAATCCTTGTTTATAAGCCTTATCTTTATTAAAATAGCGTTTAGAGGCAGCACTTTCGAAGAGTAGATAGTAATACTTCATCGATATGCTCTTTCCTGGGGTCGAGGTTTTATCTTAGAGTTCCGTCGATAAGTACCGGTTATTGGGGAATGAGTGTTATGCTTGACCTTAGATCCTTTAGTGGCATATCTACTATTGTTTTGCCGTCGATCAGAATGGCGCCTGTACTGGGTTACACCAGTCTCAAGATAGAAGAGGTTATTGTTGATTTTCCTGCTCCAGTTCGACCAACTACTCCGATCTTCTCTCCAGGCTTTATTGTCAAAGTAAGCTTCTTGAGTACAGACGGTAGTCCAGGTCTGTACCTAATAGTTAGGTTGTTAAACTCTACCTTACCTCGGGTCACCTAGACAAGAGTGGGTTCATCGATAGGTGTCCATTTCTCAACGTATTCTGAGTACCCTCCTTCAGGCTAAATGCTCATAAAATTGGCTACTCTCTCTACACTAATCATCTTATTCTCAACATTAGCCAGGTTGTAGGTAAGATTGATTACATTATCGTCGATAGTAAACGAATAGGCTAGAAGAAGCCCAGCCATGGACCCGTTTACTGTATCTCCTGTACTCAATATACAGTAGGAAATAGCTGAAATGTTTATCATAAATGATAGCCATGAAAGCCTTTGAGAGAACCAACTTTCCATCGCCTATCTGCACATTCTAATTCTTTTGTTAGTATTGACTAAGTTTAGCTGCCTTTTCATAAAGTTCTATTGTAAATCGTAGGATCTGATTGTGGGAAGACCGTTGATAGTAGCACTGAAACTGCTTACTATGGGAGAGTTTGAGATGTTCTCTAGTCTGACGCATTATCGTTGGGCTTTCATGTAGTAGTTTTTAAGCTTATTGCAGGCAAAGACAAAAAGTACAACTGGGATGAGGATGTAGGGAGTGGAGGCGTACACACATATTGCTAGGTTTCCTAATAGGAGGAATAGGTATACCAAAAATGAACCTACACTGAAACTGACTGTTTAGTCGAGCTATCTGAGGTCCTTACTCACTCTGTTTAGAATACGGCCTATGGGCACCCTATCAAAAAACTCGGGGATACTGGCATACAGTAGACCTTTGACCATCTTTTTGTGGGCGATTCTTCCCTGTTTGATACCAGAGAACACTAGGATTAGAGATCTTAAGAACGATAGAACAGCAGATCCTACCGAGAGAGAAGCAAATATCCATAAATCTTTGAGTCCTTATTTAGGAGACTCACACCATCTTTAAATCTGTATGTTGGCTAGTGTGGATAATACCATCCATCCAATCATAGTGAATGTTAGTATAGCTAGAAAATACCACCCTCCGTTTAGTTAGATGTAAACTTTGTATGTTTTCCAGTTTACGTCCCCTCGCTGACGATCCTCTGGTAGCATCAACTCTTCTACCAGTTTATCGGTAATCTTGACTTATTCTTGAATCATGGTCATTTTGGGATTTTTAATTTCTATCTATTTCTTTACGATGGCGTCTTTCGAACTTTACTCGTATGATTTACTGGGGTTTTCCATTTATTAAATCTCTTTGAAGTATTTGCTGTCTTTTACCATCTCGTAGGTACCTTGCTGGACTATCTGCCCTTTTCTCATTATTATTATGAAGTCTGCGTATTTGGCATAGGACATTGCATGAGTAACTAGCACTCGAGTTTTATTTGCGAGATAACCTAGCACACACTCTTTGACGATCTGGTTGGCTACGTGAACGTCCACTGCGCTTATTATATCATCTAGAAGATAAATATCTCGGTCTGAGTACAAAGCTCTCGCCAAATTTATTCTGGCTTTCTGACCACCAGAAACATTAATACCCTTCTCGCCTACGATAGTCTTCTAACCGTTAGGTAGCCCCTTCAAATCATCCTTAAGACATGAGTATTTGATTGCTTTTTAAAATTTATCAGCGTCTTTCGGAGCAGTCATAAGAATATTATCCTAGACACTGCAGCTCATTAACCAGGCTTTTTGAACTACCAGCGCTATCGACCCATCGATATTGATGGAGGGAGAGCAGCCAGGTTATGGTTTCATTTATCCCAGCATAGAATAAAGGAGACTAGACTTGCCGCTGCCCAAGTCCCCCAGAATAATTGTAAGTTTCCCCTTTTTGATATCCAAGTTAACTCCTTTAAGCGCTTTGATTCTCGCTTGTTTAGGTTTCTTTTGTCCCTCCTCTCTGTCGGATTCAGATAGAAGAGACTGTTTGAGTTCGGAATGAGACTCTACATCAGATATAGATATTATCTATGAGCTCTAGGCCTAGCTACTGTCTTCTTTAGACTTGACCGGCGATATTGGGGATTTGGGAGAGTCAGTTGAGTCCGACGATGGTAGTCTCTATGGCCTCTTGGTGCTGACATAGAGCTGCTTACCCTTCTTTTTATTCTTTTTCTGCTATTTCTTTAACTTATTCATTTGTAACAGCTTCTCCTTCTAGTCATCATCTAGATGCCAGAAGAAACTCCCATCTCTAATCTACACAGAATTGGTTGGGTCTATTGTGTTCTAATGAATATAGTAACTGTTTATTTATTCTGAGTACAAGAAGGTTCCTATTCTCTTGAGTGATACCCATATCTGTGTCAGTTGGGTGATAGACTAGGGTAAGGCCCTAAGTGGGAACTGGAGGATATTAAACAAAATGATAGTAGTGAATGCCTTTTCCGCTGTAATCTGTTCCACACTGATCATCACATAGACAGCAAACGTAGCAGAAAGTATAAGTGGAGTGGTAACCCAGAAGAAGAATATGCTTACCACCCCATACATCCCCACCTTTCGAATATTCCTTAACTCTTAATCCCTAGCATTATCAAGTTTTTTAAAGAAGTATTTCTACCAGGCATTTACCTTAATAAACCTAATCAAATTAAATATTTAAGTTGTTAGCTTCATTCTACTATCTTTAGTTTTCAACAGTTTTTAGTTAGCCTTGGCATTCAGTCTGCTGTTAATGTAGACGAACAGTCCCATTACCAGTATAATACCGATTCCTGCTAGGAAGGATACCCCTATGAAACTGTACATCATGTAAATTCCCACTGCAAGCTGGATGGGGAAGAACAGTACAGCGCTGGTGTAGCTGCCGAGGTAGGTCATACGCTGTGCATCCACCTGGCTATAGTTTATCAGTTATGAGACTGAAAAGAGTTTTGAGCATATGGTAGGATATTTTAGAGCTTTGTGGTAGACACTGAGACTGAGACCGTTGTTAACGTTGTAGCCGAATAATGTGAAGTGATAGAACATGTGGGAGAGTGCCAGATTACCTACGAATTTGAATGCTAAGACAACTGCTATCAGTAGAACACCTTTTTGCCATGACCTGTTGTCGGTACCTGACTCAACATAGGCGATTATATACTTTGTGAGGATGGGAAGTAGCATAGAAATGGCTGTCGCGATGGCAGCTGTTATCCAGATGATAACCAGTGTCCTTTTGAATGATTTAGCGATGCTTTTAACAAGGCGCATACCTTCGCTACCATCCTTGTACGTTTAAATGTTGGTGATAAGTCGGTTGAACTAATCACCAGCATGTTGCCCTTGGGGCATTTACGGAATGGCAGGTTAATCTAGCAAAATCTTATTGCCGTATTTGATCACAGGGCGAATCCAAGTGAAAAACAGAGTTTGGATTAAACCCTTCGGCTACAAGACCCTCCTCTAACTCATATAACTGCTTCGGATTTAGTTTTCTACTTACTCTTAATACATTTCGCTGAAATAAATTAATGATGCAAAGTGGCATTTTAATCTCCAAATTATTGATAATAAATGCTATGGTTTACTAATTAATTTACTTAGTCATAATACTGGGCAGCCATGATTAAGCATAATCCACTACTAAGGTTTTCTAGGGTGCTGCTGTTCAATTATTTTAAGTTTAACCACAATAAGCTGCATGAGGTAGATATCAACTCTCTAAAAGGTGAATCGTAGGCAAACAGGCTTGAAGCGATAGCTTTGTCCAAAAAATACTTTCCTCAGATTGGGCAGTTAGATCCTAAGATGCAGGTACGCCTCCTTTATATCTTCTCTCAGTACCAGCTGAGAGAAGACGACTATTTGATAGCAGCATAGCTATCCCTATCAAAGAAATTGAAGAAACTCTCTCTTGAATAGATAATTACCCTCCTTAAAACTCTCTACAGGTACCATGGGCAGTTCACCCCCGAAAGGATTCTATTCGCTCATCTCAATATGCACTTGCATCATATAAAGGAACTGCAGGCTGATAGGGCTTTGGAGCTGTTTGGGATATTGTCTAAACTTAACTGGAGTTCAAAATCCATGAATCATATCCTAAGTATTATTGCAAAGGGAGTAGGAGAGTTGAAAGATAAGGATCTGGTGAAGATTACGATATTGGCGTTGGAGGGAACACTTACCAATATTGATAGTCTGATGAAACTTATTAGATAGGTGCATAAGAGGGTACAGGCAATAGTGCTATCGAAGACAGACAGTTTGCTACTTACGTTAATATATCACTTGCTTTACTCAGGATTTTTTGAGCAGAAGATTAATGCAATACTCAACAAAATGTAGGCTCAAATGAGTATGTCGACGATAATGGGCCAGCACAACGTTATGGATATACTGTAGAAGCAGAAAGCAATAGATAGGCTTAAGGCAGAGATATCTTAGACCCGAGATGATTTCGAGAAAAAGCTTTCAAAATATCAGGGTGAGTTCTCCCCTCAATAGATAGTCCTACTTCTCCCTGCCAAAAACCATGTATTAAAAACTCGCTTTCAGAAGTTCTACAGCTAGAATATCCTATTATTGACGCCCATAGAGTTCGTGAAGATGTACCGAGAATTCGGAAAACCGGATGATTTCAGGCAATACTACCAGCAGCTAAAGGATAAAATGAACCTAAACTAGCAGCTGTACCTGCTATGGGAGGCAGCACCAACCATCCCTAAATAGCACCTTCAACCCTACGCTCAATAGCTGTTATCTACCAACTAAGCCCTAACCTCCAGACAGTTTGAAGGGATAGTACGGTTAGCCTCCACCCTGCAGCTACCCAAACCTCAAATAGATACCTTCATAAAAGCAATAGGCTAGACTCTAAAATAGGAGTGATAGTGTATGTTAATATTAAATTAATACACACTCACACTACTAATCGTTATAAGCTTGATAGCTCATTCAGCAGATCCACGTGGCTGTTCCGTATGAACCGTATCTCCTATTCACAGCTATTTTACTAGAGGTCACTCACTTCGTGGTCATTTACACTCACCAATTTAAGGCGAAGTTATTCGTACTGACTTTGTACTAGGTCTAGCTTCCTCAAAGCTAACTATAGCTCCCCTTTGATAAGTTTATTCTAAGTTTCAGCTTATGCTGCTCGGGATTAAGAACTAATTCGTTTAGCTTTGGCTGATTGGAGAGAGTTGAGAAGTCTGGTTCTATGTTACTCGAACTTCCTGTTTTTGTCTGTAATTCGTTTCAAACTCTATTAGATATCGTTCTTTCTGAGTCGAGACTGGAACTTTTAAAGACTGCTTTTGATGAGAGATTTCTAGAGTTTGGAGGAGAGGGCGCTTTAAGTTAACTGCCTTTACACTAGGTCTAGCTGCTTTTTGAGTTATGCTTAGGATTATGATCTTCGAGTTACTTCCGATCGTAGATAGTTCAGGTAGTCCTATCTCTGTAGAAGCTCACGCTCTAAACTCTGTATTTTTAGTTTTAGCTAGGGGATCATTGTATTCTCTATGCGTAGGTTCTATGATGTAGATTGTAATGAGCTTACTGTCAGTCTAAGTTCCTCCAGCTATTGAGTTTGGTTGACGAGTGTCCCCACATTTTAAGGGGTTTCCTTCAGTTCCTTCTAAATGTTGACTGTCTGTGTGAAGGTTATTTCCGATCTCCCACCCTTCTCAACTATCCGCTAACTACTGGTAATATGAACCTCCTCCACCTCCAAATATTCACTCTTTCTTCTATACCCTTTCTGAGTGGAGACAGCTACAACTTTGGCTTCTAACTATCTAATCTGTTTGCTGTAGCTGTTAGCTAGTTCAGCTAGTTAGTTCTATGTGCTACCCCTAACCTCCTCCATCTGTTGCTTATGGAAAGCTTTCAATCTCTAGATCTATTGCTCATGTGATTTATGTAGACTAATCTATTGTTTGTTTATAGCTTGAATGGAGTTCTACCTGTACGTATCCAACTGTCTGCTTATCTAATCGAATTTCTTCTGCTGTTAGTTGAGAAGTTCAGTTTTAAACCTCAGTTCTTATTTTAAGGATTAGATTATTTATGCTGGGTTTTTGTTCCTCCAGCTGGAGCTACTGTCTTAGGGTGCGTTGTAGATAACCGAACGTTGCCGAGGTACCCCACCGAGAAGCCGGTCAGCCTCCGCTCCTCCAGTTTATTAGAAAGAGGTTAGTGTAAACAGTTTCTTAGAGGTATCAGCTGGATTGAATCTGGATATTATGGGACTACTATCATATAACTTTCTGGTGAGGCTGTTCTATAGGTGGGCTAGTTTACTGTTTAATACTTAGATCTTGCTTTATTGATTTCGGAAATGCTTCAAGATAGACTATTGGATAGCCTCCTGCAGCATCCGAAGGTTCTATTGGTATTGCTGCCGGATAAGTCCAGCAGATACCTTCTATGGTTGCGACCTCTATCTCTATCTCTGGTTCTTCAGTTAGGTTTGGAGGCGATGGATCTAGTTCTAGTAGAATCCACTGTTAGATTGTTTGATGCTCTGGTCTTTTAGTAGTCTCATCAGACGCTCGTTTTACTTTTAGGTTGCTTTGGTTCTCTACTACAAACTGAAGCATGCTTTAGTGCACCTCTAAATAGTTGAGAGTGCTTTCGCTAACTCAGCCTACAACTCTCCGATTTCCTACCGAAGTTTATTTCGATCTGCCTATGTATCACTAAGCCTCCCCTACAAGTTATGTATGTACTCTGCACTATTATTGTACATAATATTCGATTTATCCTTAGTACTGAGTTTACTAACCAGAAACCCTAACTTCTCATTCTCTATGGTTAGCACCTTTATTTTATCCTTCAGTTCTCTCAAAGACTCACTCTCTGACATCACCTCCTTACTGCTAAGTTCCTTCAGGTTCATCAGAGTGTTCTTTAGTTCTCTCACTGTCTCCTTCTCGCTCATTTTAGTCTTGAATGTTTGTTCAAATTCCTACTAGACTGTTTGTTGCTCCTGACGAGCTGCCTTCCTAGCTGGATTCAAAATCTCCAGTTCCTGTTCAATTATCCTATCCTTCATCTTACTCACTTAACTGTAGAACATTACCATGCCGTTCGACTCGTAATTTCGCAATTCACTCTTCAAACGGCTATTCTAGTCTTTGAGTATTTAGATTTATTTGGGAGTGGGGTGTCTTTTGAGACTGTAGGTTCGAGTTTCAGAGCGACCATGGTCAGTTTTGGAATGAGTTTTGATAGTTGGACTGACGGTGCTGCTGAGTTTGGTAGGGAGACGATTATCGGGGCTCTGTTTGTGGAGGGGTTGTGAACAGGGTAGTTAGTTAGATTTTGTCTAGTCTTTTGAATCCTTCTTCATCGGATATTTACTATTAAAATATTATTCCATATTAAATGGACATACCATAAACAACCCTTCTGCTATTCGACCATGACTACATTTGAGCTACCGATAGGTTTTACTGTTAGGTTTAACAATTAAGTTAGAGGAGTGACAAATAAATTAATAGACTGTTCTATTTTATGCCTGTTTAGTTTACAATTTAAGCATGACTATTTAATTTAATGCTGGAACTAATCGACGTATTATGTATGGACAGCCAGAATACAGAAGAGAGCAGTTGAGGAGTTCAAATTCAAAAAGAAAATAACCCTTTAAGCTAACTCTTTGCTGAATGGGTCACTCCAAAGTTCATTTAAAAATATCTCATTAAAAACAAAAGCTAGTTTTAAGATGATCACAATGATTAGGCGGTTATTTATTTCTGCCACTAGTCAGTATCGCCTAATTCTGGTACTACCTTTTATCGGCCATGAATTGACCAACAGATTACATGTATGGTACATCTGAGGTCAACTATTGTAGCAATCAATTTAAAAAAAAATTGAGGCGATTTAAAAATGCATGCTATTTATC
>JAOXNN020200202.1:0-23583 GCA_028571205.2 Hydropsyche betteni | reverse complement strand
AGTTCTGTTTCAGCGGCCTTAATGTTCTCCGACTTATCGAATTTGGCCACCAGTTAGTCAATAAAGGTATGTATCTGCATTAGCATAACCTTACATCCTCTATCTGCTTGAGTGGGTTGTCTGTCATATCTGGTGCGAATTTAAAAAATAGTCAAAGTAATAAAAGGGAGTGAGTAGCATGTGTAATATTTTACCTTCGAACCCAAGCTGCTATTTGCTATTTGGACCTATATATTATTAGAATCAATGTTTAAGGGAGTAGCCGAAAAGTTAATTCTGACCTACTTCGGAAAGTTCATTAAGGGTGTGGAAAGGGACAACCTGACGATGAACTTGTGGAACGGGTAGTTCAAGATTTAGAATATCAGTCTGAACAACGCTTACTTCGACAAGCTCGAGATACCCGTCAAAATAGCCTTTAGTTCGATTGGAAAACTTAACCTCACTGCCTCCATTCGTAAACTCAGCTCCATTCCTGTGGAGTGCATCCTGGAGAATATTTTCATCATATTCGAGTTTAAGAACATCGATCACTAGCAGACGGATGCCGAACAGAAAAGGAAGGCGATTGAGAAGTGGGCCAAAGAGATCCTGTAGCAGTTCCTGTCTAAATTGAAGGAGGAGGTCAAGCAGGCAGGAATGGTCAGTAAAATGATGAAGAATGTGGTGGATAACCTTCAGCTCAAGTTGGTAAACCTCCACATCAGATTCGAAGAAAATACTAAGGACAAGAAATACGCTTGGGGACTTACCCTAGAGTAGATCGCCTTCGTTACCACTAACTCTGAGTGGAAACAGTCCTTCATCGACCGAACTGTCGAGTAGAACAAGAACGCCGTAATGTACAAGACTATGGAAGTACGTAACCTCAATATTTACTGGGCTTCTAGAAACGTAAAGTTTCTCAAGCAGGAGCTACCAGTCATAGTACAGGATCGGATGGCCAAGCTAATTGCCTCGTGCGATGGGGATAAGATTATCAGTATTACAAGTCAGTTCAAACTGAAAATCAACCCTCTTAATAATTTTTCAGTTCCAGTGTATGAGCTAGCGATCGACCTAAACCCCCTAGAAATAATACTGGAACAGCAACAGGTTTCCCAGATAATTGACTTCTTGGAGCGACTGATCATCCATAACTAATTGAAGCTGATGACCAAGAAGAAGGCGGAAAAGATAGAAAATCTCCCATAACTCCTGGAGGTTTACAAAGCTTATCTGAGGAGCTTCCTTTGCCAAGAGCAGTACGACCTGAAACCAGCACAACTCTAACAAATCTGGAGTCTAATTCCGGTGGATCAACTTATGCAGTGGGCCATACCTTAGATAAAGAAGATAGTAAAACAAGCGAGAGTCAATGAGTTAGGACAGAAGAAGAAAGGGTGGGGGAGTGGTTGGTGGAGTGGGTAGAAGGAAGGAGCTATTTCTAATGAAGAGTTATAATAACTTTAGCAATACGTCGAGACTGCATTCGAAAGCGAAAACCAATCAACAAGGCCTCCCAGCTGTCTCTACTTTTCTACGATGTTGGGTATCCCCTACGGTAAATTTGTCTTCGTTAAGTATGGGTAGTAGAAAGCCAAGGAAACAGTGGAGTTCGGGTACGATAGGTTCTACCTAGACATCAACAAGAGTTAGAATGAGTCGGTACTGAAGGTGATTTTAAGACTCAAGTCAATCAACCTGGATATCAACTAATACAGTTCGAAGGGATTGACCAAGAGCATCAACATTATGAGGAATATCGACAGCAAATCATCCAATTTCCTTGAGCTCCAGCACACAAAAAATATTGGCCGTTAAACCCAATAAATCTCAACTAAACTGGCAGTGCAGAAAGTGATCTGCGTCTACAGAAACATTTTTCTCAAGAAGTTTAGATAGTTATTCACTTTTAGGAGTGTAGACGAAATCATGAAGAGTGCCACCCTCTAGCAACTCTAGAAGATACAAGATGAATCTGGAAACGCACTACAACTAATCGAGAGGAAGCAGCAGGTGGAAGTGCATATTGTCAGTCCTACGTTGATAGTGCCCTTTAGTGATTATACCCATAAGGAGACTTAGTGTTGGGTGTGGAACTTCGGAGATCTCAAAATCAACTCAGCAGCCGCCGACCCCACTCTAGGCAAACACTACTAGCTGTACGTCATAAAGCTGCAACAGGTCAGGCTGGAGTACTTCCCCTCGATGTAGATGGTCTACCAGGGAGTGATCGACAAGAATGTTTTTTCTGTACTCAGAGACATGAATTTCGAGGTGGAGTTCAAGTAGAGGAAGGCGTTAGCTGACCCATAGAAGCATTATAAGAGAATGGTGGACATAAAACTGTCGGAGATCGGAATCAACTTTACGTAGAAACAGTACAAGAATTTAATACACTTGGGGAGTCTTTTCACTAAGCAGGATAAGGATAGGCTGGAGGTGCTCAAAAAGGAGAAGGATGCTCTGTGGAGTAAGAAGTCTTTTGAGGGGTTGGTTAGAAAGAAGAACCTAACCGTACAGAATTATGAAGAGTACTACGCTATTCTGTCAGGGGCCTACCTCTACTTCTACAAAAACAAAAGAGAGTTAAAGTATGTGCATAAAGTATTCATAAAGAACTCGAAAGTGGAGATACTGTAAGGTTCTAAGCTGGAGTTATCGAACAGGTACGAAAATTGCACATTAATGGCAGACAGCCTGGAACAGTTGGAAAGCTGGAAATAGGCACTGGAAGATAAAATAAAACAATATGCAACTAATGTGCAACTGATTGAACTGTATGAGAAGGATGATGCTCCTCAGAGTTAGATAGTTGAGATCAAGTATGAGAAGAAGTCAGCTCTGACTTTCAGTATTGGGAAGGTGTACTTCATATATGAGACGGATGATAAAGTGGAGCTCATTAACTGCAGAGTAGTGAGTCTGAACCTATCGCAGTTCACCCAGACTGCCCAATAGAAGGTATCCATAAATTTTGAAGAATTTTACGTATAAGACAAGATATTCACTTACGAAAAGGTAGAGTATCAGCCGCTCATATGGGTGAGGAGTAAACTGGGTAACCAGCCAGAGATCAACTATTTGAGGAACCAGTAAGGCAAGCAGAAAGGACTTAAATCTCGCAGTAACGTGAAGATAAACATTAAATTGCCGGGACTTCATCTGAACTGGAAGCCAGATGTGCTGTTGCTAGTGTTGGATCTATTGAAGAAGTACAAAAACAGAGATAGCTCTGACAGCCTTCGATAGGATGATTTGGAAATGAGGAGTAAGGGGCAGGAGTAAATCGACAGAAACGAGATATTTAACAACTTGAGGGAAAACTCAAGGTTCATGGAGATCGGGTAGAATCATGATCAAAGCTAACTAAGAGTAAAGGAGGATAGACACAAGTATTTGACATTGGATGCCTACTCTAAAATTAAGCCTAATCTGGATGCACTGGTAGTCCTCGACTTCTAAATTTAAAGCGTGAATATCTACCTCATGCACAGACAGACCCATGTAGTACTATTCAACCTACTAATCAACCGACTGCTAGTCAATGTATCCCTTACAGAACACTAGAAGTTTGTGCAGGGGAGCTTCGAGTAAGGGAACATCTTCGAGATGACCAACTATCCTAAAACTCTCAATTCTAACCTCCAGCACGAGCGAGTACAACCCTATCGCATACTATCTCGATGTCCAGGGAACACCCAGAAAGCACTTGTTTTCCAGTGGAGTGGATTTTAGGCAAGGAAATTCCCGAATAAACAGCGTGTAGATAGTTTCCTGTATTTGCATGGGTCGCCACTGGAATTCCACTATTTTCAACAAGTTACTTTTAGGATGATAGACTATGCACTCATTCAGATTATTCTGTTACTGACTAACCCAGATATGGTGGTCGCCAACGAGAACCTGCTAATTCAATTGGAGAAAAATATGGTCACCAACGAGAAACCTGTTTTGGTGTGGGGAGAGTACTAGTAAATATGCAAGAAACTCATGAGTCCTTTCTTCATCGATATGTTCATTTAAATGGACTCTCCATGTATAATTGCGAAGGCTCTACCCGACTCCAACATCTACTTCAAGATCAACTGCTCTAACTGCGTTATAAGCAACCGAGACTTTAAATCCGACAAAAGGTTTACAGTAGTGGAGACTCTACGAAAGTTGGGTAACCTGATGGACTTCATTTGGTAGGAAGAGGACCTGGTAGAGTGCAAGGATATTTAACTTAAGCTTGTGATAGAGGAACCGACAGATAAGCTCAAGGAGGGCCAAATGATACCCAAGATGGTGGAGAAACCACTGTGGTGTCCAGTCAATTTTACCATTACTATTAATCGGTTGCTGGGCGAGGATGAGATTAAGCATGTCTATCCGTAGGCTGATGGATACGACAGAGGATTCTACATTTAGATGAAAACAGGGTAAGTTAGGTTTGATGTCGACAGAGCCTAATACCTCAACATAATGAAACTTCTTAACTTCAACATCACGTACGATGACTAGAGAGACAACCTGTTCATCCATAACTACAAAATCACAAAACTGCTCTCTCCTAAACCAATTAACTTTGTATGCAAAATACCTACGATATGCGCTATGGCGACTGCTTACATCGGTAAGTCGATAGAGTCTCTGTTCTCTCTGACTTTTGAGCCTTTTATTATTGATTTCCGTAGAGGAAAAGATCTTAATTGTACAGTTACTCTGCAGACACCCCAATGTAAAGTATCCTCCTTTCGCGAGGCTGTCGAAACCTCTATTCTACTTAGTCCATAACCAGGAAGCCCTGCCGAACTGATTACCAAACTAGACGTTTAGCTCCGAACTAACGGAATGAAGATAATCATGCTGTACATCTAAAGCGCCAAGATGCTCCTACAGTTGAATGTGTTCCAGATGATCCTAGAGTGGGTGCAGGTTGACGACTCCATCTTCCCAGTGCACAGCAGTTACGTAAACTAGATACTATTCTGCTGCAACGTTAACAATGCGGTGATCGCTTTGGAGGGTGGGGCATCTGTAAGCAAGGCTAAGCATGCAATTGCTGCTCTAGGTACTCTAAGCTTTAAGTGGTCGAGAAGAAAGAACAGAACGGAAGAGTTTTACATGAGCCAACTCAGGAACGGTCAGATGCAGATCCAAGACATAACAGACCTGGCCGACGCAAGTTACATGTCACTGAGTTTAAACATCCAGATACTTCGATGCAGGTACGTAGATTTCGTTGCTAATAGGTTCAAACAAATAGCGAAGAGATGCCTGTTCTATCCAGTTACATTCAACTATACAGATAAGAAACAACTGCATGTGGCAGAGGTTAACGGGTTCAGCCTGAAGACCAGTTCGAAAAAGAGTATCAATATCGATAGGGCGGTAGCCAAGATGTCGGGGAAGGATATAGAACTCCTGCTGAATATCATTGACTAACAAAAGAAATCTTCCTAATTATACAACAACATTTTGAAGCTCATTAAAGCCTCCACTTTAGATTCGGTGGGTGGTGTCTAACTCTAATTCAGAAGTCCCCCGTCAATAAAGATCAGCAACTAACTCAGCAGCATGGACACCCTCTAACTCCAATTCTAAAGCTTCAGTTTCTTCGTCATCAACAATTATGGGCAGTCGCTGGTGCCTGTCATCCAGTTCCAATTCTCATAACTGTAAATGAAGAAACTAGCAACTTTCAAGAAATCTATAATAGAGAGTTCCTTCATCTTTATGATAAGTTACTTCAATAGTAATATTCTCAGGTGGGAGCCAGTACTGGAGAAGACGAGAACCAACCTCAATTATAGTTGCTACTTCCAGGCCAAGTAGAAGAAGATCTTTACTATTGAGAATGAGAGTGGGCTCTACCTCAATCTCACTAAATAGTGTGTCAGTGCTGTTATGAATACACTCGAACAGTGGAGGAAGCCACCAGGGGAGAAGTCGCAGCCAGGATCGAACGAGATGATTGCAGATAAGTAGAAACCAGAGGAAGAGCCGATTGAGTTTGTATCACACTACATTATTGTCAACCAAACAGGCTACCCCCTAGATATCTACGATAGTGGGCTTATCCTAAAGCATCGAATAGAGAACCACAGTCAAATAAATTACAACGTTTAGTTGGAGGATGCAGATATACAGGATCAGAGTGTTATTATAACAGTGAGGATCCTCCATCCAAAACTAAACATCCGACCACTCGAAAAGCTCAATTTAAACTCCAACAGGCCTCGAAGGGTATTCCCTGTATGTTAGACAATATCTAATTTCGCCTACCCCATAATGCTAAGGCCTACATACTCTAACTCTAAACAGTACTACTACATCACTTCTTGCATCCAGATTATCGATAGTGTTACAGCTTCCAAACCCACCCAGTATTGCCTACCCTTCGACCAAAACCTAAAATCAATAATTCTGTAGAAACCCAAACACCAGTAGATTTGTTTATAGAAATTGAGAAAATCGTAAATAGAGATCGATTTTATCAGGTACTCCCTCCAAACTGATCGGTTCTATTTTAATACGATAAGTATTGCTCATAAATTTACAGCGACCAATCTTCTGCCTATTCCCATTAATGTTAATTCAGTGGAACTTCAACCTCAGAAATCAATAGGATTTAGAGGGGATTTGATGCTAAACAACTAGAAATACTCTAAAACATTCTACAAGACATTCACTTAGAGAAGCCAGGTCTTCATTTATTGCTAGGCATATCTTGTGGATTACTATGGGCTGGATATAGCGTTGGCTGATGGCAATAAGATGCTGGATGCGAAGTACAGGTACTCTCATAAACTCAAAAACCAGATAGTCAATGTCTATGTACTGCCATCTGACAATGATAAGCTGGTTATTAAACTTAGAGGTAGGCCCAAGTTCTCTAAACCCTTTGAAGCACCACTAGGTAGGACTTTTGTGGAGGTTGCTGACCCTTAGGCTTTGTGCTAGTTCTCGTTGGTATCCTATTTGAAGCCAGTCTAACCAAATAACACTTCGAATTCTAGGTTCCAAAAGGTTATTGAACTCACCACTAAATACGTACTCGTGAATAGCACTAATGGTCATATCAAGGTTAACCAAGTGGATTCCCTTACCTCTACTACTCTGTAACCCAAATAGAGACAACCATTCTTCTGGGAGAGTAGAAGCAAACCTAAAATGATAAGGGTATCGACATTCGATGACAAGTCATTCTGGGGGTATTCCGGTCCACTAAATCTGACAGATAACTCTCAATGTTTTACACTAAGGAAAGCTTAGAACCCATCATTATGCAGGATATTCAGATGCTAACTTTAGCCAGTCGACCATATGACTTACATAAACATTACTGAAGAGAACACTAAATTCAAACTGCACAATTCCCTTGAAGATGTTATGTTAGTAGTTCATCAAAGCGGTATATTTGAAGCTGAGTAGGTGATCACCCCATAGAAGTTTGTCTTCAGAGTTGGCCCCAAATAGACAGTACCGTTCGGTTATGAGTTTCCTGCTGGAAAGAAACGTGTGTTAATTTCCATATAATTCTTAAACTAGAAGATGAAGGGAGTATTCGCTTAGCCCCTCTAAGTAGACCTCTAATCTAACCTATTCACCCACCCCATCTACGTAATGAAGAATGGTAAGAAGATTGGTTATCTAACCATCCGACTAGATTTCGAAGGTAGCACTAAAAAGCTAAGTTTAGTGGATAAATAAATGAAATAACCTGAAGACTAACCCTAGCTGTAGTTGATCGTCCGATTGAATAAACTCGGCCTATCCATCATAGGGAATTATAATGAGAAACGTCTATAGATAAATTATTTGCAGTTGGATAAAATCAGTTATCAACAGACTTATACGACGGAGAGGATAGAGTATGATCTGAGGATAGATAAGATGAAGATGGAGAATTAGAGGGCGATTAAGGTACTGTTTCCTGTTACTTTGGAGTCACTGGCGTCACCGTATATTCAGTTTAGGCTGTTGATGAATAGAAGGAATAATAAGTTGGTGCACTATATTGGATTGTCGGTTAATAGGTCAGGCATATCACTCACATCGGAGGATATTAGGATACTCTATGAGAATATCAATTCATTGACAAATAAGGCAGATACGGATAAGGAGAAGGGGAATACTTAGAGTATTGTTGATTATGACTTTATGGCGAGGGAGTTGGGCAGACAGGAAGAGAAGTTCTATTTTGTGAGTGCTGAAGTACACCCACTTAAGGGTAAGGTATGCTTTAAGCATGTTGGAGATTGGGGAGGGAGGTTGTTCAAGACTTTTAGTAATGTTAGTGAGTGTAATATTAAGGTCAACGGGATTAAGATTTACCATTTTACTAGTACTAATATAGGAGAGTTCCTCAATCATGTGGCTAAACACTATAAAGAGAATATCCTTAGTACGATTCTACCCCTGATTGGAAATATGTCTATATTGGGTAACCCAGTATCCCTGGCTAACCGTATTGGTTCAGGATTCAAAGACCTTATTGATCTGCCTGCTGAAGGCTTCGAGATTAGTCCGTTGGAGGGTGGAATAGGAATTGCTAAGGGAGCTACCAGTCTATTCAAGAATACATTCCAGGGTGCGTTGGGTAGTGTATAAGCAATAACTGACACAGTAGGCAGTGGTCTCGTTAGTTTAGTGGATGACCCTTAGTTCGAAAAGTAAAGACAGAAAATTAGGAATGATAGAAGTGAACATGTATTCTCAGGGTTGTTGAGTGGTGGAAAGAGCATAATAAATGGAATTGGAAATGGTCTCAAAGGAGTAATAATGGATCCACTAGAAGGCGCCGAAAGGAAGGGCATTGCAGGATTCTTCCTGGGAGCCGCTAAGGGAGTTTCAGGACTGGTTCTCAAACCAGTCTCTGGGATTATCGATGCAACCACTAAAACAGCATAAGGCATAAAGAACACTGCCAACTACCTGAACCCCCACTAGTACTAAAAACGATTCGACCGTATACACAACCCACGACCATTCTACACTCCCAGCCGATAGTTCAAAACATACGATAGTTCGCTATCTCACATAAATTTCCTTCTAGCTAGCAAGAACGAGAAGTATGAGAGCCTCAACTGGTGCAACTACTACCAACTGGAGCACAAAACCTTCCTACTACGTAAGTATTGTTTAATGTAGTTACTTATGAGTATCTGATATTCTATGATTTTGGGGAGGGACGTATGCTGAAGGAATACTAAAGTAGGATGATAGTGAAGTGTGAGGAGGATAGGGATAGTCCAGTGAAGGTGGTGTTTATGATACTTAAGGGGGAGAAGAATGGAGATTTGAAGATTACTGTCACGGAGAATAGGAGGAAATTGGTGGCGGATGTTAACCAGGTTATTGCATATTACCATTCGGAAAGATGATCTCCACGCATTTTGTTTATATTAGTGGGATGATACACTTACTTAATGTACCGAATATTAATATCATTTGTACTGATCAAGCAACCTCTCGTACTCGTCATTAGAACACTCTTTGAGAACACAACTAGCTAACTGCCCCTAGTTCTGTTGTCTGCCTCTGCGCTTACGTCTCTTTTTAGTGGCTAGTGGTGCCTGCACCAACTCTATTCCCACTTCCTCTGTCGGTAGCTATACTTCAGCCAGCTCATTAGCAACAGCTGTAGATGGTTTTTGGAGTGAATGCCTAAAAGTCTGTTAACTCTTCAAACTGAACCTCCTCTTATCTCCCTTAGCATACAGATGATTGTAAGCTCCATACAGCTCACTATCTATTGTAGCTATATCGGAGGATAGTTTGCTAAGTTTCTTCTCATTCTGCACAAATATTTGGTAGTGCTCATCCCACTCCTCCTTCGTTCCTATTGTAGGTTTTATATGAACTATTTTGTTCATCAGCATTTCATTCTGTTTCTTCCTCTCTTTATCATGTTAGGAGTATCTGTAGGAAGATGTCCTCGATTGGACAGAGTCTTAAATGGTTTTGCCTTTCAGTATTTAGTTCTTATCGAATGCAGGGTTCCTCTTTTATTTGTGGATAGCTATTAGTTTGCCGAGAAGCATCTGGTTGTTATACTTCCTCTATTGCTCCAATGAACGATAGAGTTTGCTGTCGAATCGTGATCTCCCCTGTTGGGAGGTTTATGGTTTCTTCCTTTGGTTGTTGGATGTCTAGAGCAGATGGTTGTAATGTGAAATCCTGTTGAAAACGTCAAGGTAATAGCTCGTTTTATTAATGGGCTGTCCCTTCATATTATACTTATATCATTATGTCTATTCAGTAGGAGGTCCTCACCTTACTTAATTAGCTGACAATCCTTTACACCCCACGTCAGCGCCCAATAATATATTACTAACAATATGATTGATCTTATCGATAAGAAGAGACAATTTGTAGAGCGCATCAAGAACTAGAATATAGTGCTGGTGTACGACATCAACTGGAATAAGAAATCCGCCAGGAATTTCGTAGTGGATGCTGAAATCCTACCGAAATGCATCAAGTTATTGCAGGTGATGGAATAAACCTGTAACTACGAACTCAACTCTAAGAGTAATAAGGCGAATATGCCTACAGAGTTGTTCTCGATTGTTAAGAAGGGCGTACCTGCTTTCAATGTTATTGAATATGCAAAGACCTTCTTATTCAAGCCTTAGGAAAAGAAATCTATTACAGTCAATATGGAGGCGGGTCATGCCCAGGAGACTATCGCTAAACTTTATAAAGTGTTTTAGTTGGAGATCGGATCAGCAATACAACCCACGTCAGCTGCCTAAAACTATTTTCAGGAGGAGTGTGGAGGAGAGGTAACTTAAAAAGGGCTCTAATCATTCTGTAATGAGTATGGGTATTTCGTTCCACAAGATATCATCTATGGGATGAGCTTTAAACACTGCAAAAAGTTTAAGCTTGATGTCAGTGGGTTTAAACATGGAAATCCATCGACAGAGATAGCAACCATTTGCAGGAATAGTCAACTGGCTGAACAGTCTACACTGTATGAAGGGTGCTCTCCGAAAGAATAGTTTATGGAGAATTATGAAAAATATGATCCAAATAGGTTGGCGGTAGTGGGAGTCAAGAACTTTATTTCGACTGTTGATATTCTGAGAGATAGGAAGTTGAAGAAAGCGATAAAGTAAATGACGTACTACAGAAACTATCTGGAACAGCCTTCCATATTAACAGTAACCTGTACTAGCTGTAAATCCCGTATTGGAAAGACAGGGCCTGTAGGTAATAGTGAGGGCAAGTATTGTGAGGGATACTTCTAAGGGTACAGTTTGACTTCTCTATCAGGGTATTGGAGTTCGACATAGTCCACATGGGAGCTGGCATCATACCCTATGAATATCTTCGGGTATGTAGTATCTAATAGGAGTGTTCCACCTCGCAAGTTTTGGCGAAGACTTGTTCGTTTGACAGCAGTATACGAAGATGATAAAGGAAACAAAGCCAACATCGATATTGGAAACTCTTCAGCTACTAAACTGTAATGGAGTGTTGCTCTTGACTACCGAAAGGATACAGTTGACTCTATTGAACTGGGAGTGGACTACGAGAACTAGGGTGTAGGGTACATCGGTATCGTAGTGAATGGTACTCTGAAATAGATTGGAAACAAGTAATGCATCAAAAAGGGAACCCTCCAATAATTCAAAATTGGTGGGCAACTCCTTGGCCTGAACTTCCGAACCAGCACCATCATCAATCAACTCCAAGTGGTATACAGTACTAACAGCCACGAGATGTAGATGGAGATCACCCGCCAAATCCTAAACTGATTATCTGTGAGTTTATTTATTGAATCCAATATTCTCAACCTCACCATATTTCCTTATCTACTAAATCCAATAATAAGTTTAATCCCTAGAGTATAATAAATGAAGGAAACCGATACAAACAGATTCTCCCAGCAAGTCAACAACGATTTTCGGATAGTATATGACATGCAGACAGGCGACTACTACAAAGTGCATAAGCAACTAGGCACTGAGGTTAGGGTGTATAAGGATGGAAGTGAAATCAAAAAGTTTAAGCCGGAACTTACAGGCCAGTTTATTTCAAGCTCTCGGTTCAAAAACTAAGGTCAGTTTCCTAGTGCAAGGTCATAGGCCAGTCACAATGGGTTTTCCAAGCCGTTAGATAGCAAATTTATCATAAGGAAGAAACTACAGATTTCTAAAACTCTGGAGGTGTCACCAGATTCCAAGAGTCACTCACTAGCCACTAAGTAGTCAACCAGTGTCAACAAATAGTATGGAAAGACACTGCCATTAATCACCCAAAAAGACTTCTTCAAGAATCTTGTTGCGAATCGAGAGCGTGACCTCAAAGCAAAAGTCCAGATGATCGATGAGTTTGCGAGTACCCTACAAAGATTTGACGATTTGAAGAAGGATACTATATACTAGAACCATAGCATAAAGAAAGAGATTCCTGGTAGTAGCCCCAAATTCTCCCCAGAGAAGGTGAGTTTCGCTAATAAGAAATATTTCTAATCGTTGATTAATGATAGCTCGAAGTTGAAGTTTGTTGCCAAGAGGAAATCCAAAAAGACACCTTTACCGCACGAATAACTACCGGAAAGTATGAGAAAGACACAGTATTTGAGAGAGAGGTAGTTCTTCTTTAAAGGTTAGTTATGAGGTTAAAGTAGTTCATCCGGAAGAGAAGGTAGCTGAGAAGGCACCAGACGAACTCAGGAAGGGGAATCTGCTGAGACTCTAGAAGGAATTTATTGACCATGTTTAGAAAGTGACATCCAAGGTTTACTAATGATGTCTATGCTGAGGGAACTACTAATAATCCATAAATCACATTAATACAATACCTATGTCTATACTGTGTATGCTGGCAGAATAGGTGTCGAATCATATTTAAATATGCGGAACTAAGTTATATTCCAGGATCATACCTTCGGGTAATCCTATAGGTTCGATAAGGGAGACCTGAGGAAGGTTGACAGATAGCAGATGACCACAGAAATGAAAATGAAGGATGCTTGTATGGAGACTGTCATCCATAATTCATAGAAAAGTATTTATGAGGTGCAGGTTGACTCTAAAACGTTTAAGGAGGATTCTTAGCCTCCACAATACGTCGAGCTGGATGAAGAGGATACTAAAAGACTAGCTAAATTCCTAAAAAGGCTATAACCAGCAATACTCAAAGATATCGACTAATCACTCAGTCTGAAGGCATACCAAAGTACCCATCAATTCATACAGACTACTCACTTTAATCTTCAAACCAGAAGCAGGACACTAAAGTGCTGTACGTACTTGAAGACAGTACCCAAACATTATAGTCGAAATCGTTACAGATTTCAGATCTAAGTTGGAATTCAACTGGAATGGTAGTTGCTGCTGGTTATGGCCATTTCTCTCATGAAGGCTCCTGCAACCATAGAGGAGCTATCTGTACATGGAATATCTTTAAGAGGGATTTCAAAGTCAATGCTCCACAGATAATACAAACTAACGTACATTGAGGGCTATTTAGGGATGCATCAACTGCCTTAGTTTTCATCCAACTAAACCATCACTCATAGTTTGTGGGACGTATGCTGGATAGATTCTATTGTATGACTTGGCGAGGGAAGACGATAATTTGATAGCGAAGAGCAAAGTGGATGAATACATCCACAGAGAGATCATTAGTAAGTTACTTTGGTGGGAGTATAGGGTGCCTAGAAGTAACGACATCATCTACGTACATTTGTAGTAAATTAGAATCTACTGTCGTTGGGCACTGATGGAAGAATATTGCTATGGGATATGAGGTACAACTAAAAACATAAGAAGAAACTACTTTAACATCCTATCAAAGGGTACTCACTGACGAGGAGGAAACTTAACGATAATATTCCTGTGGGAGGACTTGCGATGGAGATGTCGATACTCAGCAGTAACCAATTTGTGATTGGTTCGGAAGGTGGAAGTATTCTTCGTGCTACCCTTCCTCCACTTCATTTGAATCCTTAGTCGAAGGCAATATTGGATAGTCAGTCTTCGGTTAAGTTTTTGAACTAAGCCTACCCGTTTCTAATGAATTTGAATCCAGAGTATGTGCCTTAAATAAAGTATCAGGTGTAAAGCTACTGTAAAGTAGCTCGAATTACATAGGTCTCCCTAAATGTAGTCTTCCAAAGTAAACCTGATCCATCAAAGCTCTATCCCAATGTAATTAACTTCGCTTACTAGCCCTCCCCTTCAGCCATAACATCAGCTTCTATAAATAAGTACGGACTATTTATAGCAAACGGTTGTGAGGGTTCATGCAGAATCTACCAATAAGGATATAAGTTCAATCTCTAAACTATCGATGGCGGTTACTGCATTAAATGGATAAACGGTACACGACTTGCAGGATTCTTTTAGGATGAGTGGATAGCATTCGATTGGCTTAACGGTGACATCCTTACCAGAATAAACGCACCTCAGGGTATTGAATGGAGCCTCATGGGAGAGATAGCCGCTGTGAGTTACGACAGAGACAAAGTAAAGATCGTAAGACTTGGGTACAACATAATAAACGACGATCCAGATGAAGAGTTTAAAGTAAGAAACAAAATAAACTAATTGAAAGGCCAGTGAATATACAATTAGATGTATGTAGATAGTCATTGAACATCGACTTTGTGCCGTATATTAATGGGAGGTAGATTAGACAAGAACTGGTTGCTCTGTACTTCCGACAGTTCTGGAGGTTTCGACTATTTAAGGTTGGGCTTTTTCTGGGATTTCTGTTCTTTTCTTGTCCTGAACACCCTCGAACCCTTCCTTAGTTAAATATTCCGACAAAACTCCGACAGCTTGCAGTGCTTCTGTAAGAGCTTCTTCTATTTCCTGGAGGTTGCATTTTATTGCCGATGCTAATTTCTCCTATTAGTAAACTATTCAACATCGTTGGATAGATATGGTTTATCATCCACAGATGTAAATTTTAACAGAGACTGTACACCCAACTTTTTAACTGAATGGAAATCGATGGCTTTAGCATTATGGAGAGCATTCTTCAACCTATTCCTGGTCTAAGTTTGAGCTCGGACCATTCCCAAGTAAGTATTCATTTTTACTGACCCTTTCGAAAGCTTCCGCAGATTAGCGACGCAAATATTCTTTGTAACTATCTGAGCCTATTCTTCAGAGTCACTGGAGAGTTCTGCTTTGGTGAGTTACTTCAGAGCCACTTACTCTACAATAAGACTACACTGTACAGTCTTCCATATCGATATAGAGAAATCTCTTCTTTTTGAGCAGTGTGTCTGTAATTAATATGGCTTGTTCTCGTTCTGTCATTGTGTTGAGAGGTTTGGACTGCTAATCAGTAACTTTGAGTTGGAAGGCCTTGCCATACCTTTTGGTATTTGAAGTGGTATTCATAAATAAATAACTGTGCCGATAAAATGTCTATTTAATGTAGTCATTAAGCTATTGATAGGCAGGCGATTCGAGCTTTAAGAGCTTTGAGAAAGAGGTTGTCTATTTTCTACTCGGAATCCATGTAGATTTTGTAGGGTTTTTATCTGTTTTTGGATAGGTCTTTTATTTGTTTGAGAGCCTACTTTTAGTAGTTCTCAGATTATTTCAGGAGGATTTATGGCCTGGCTTTACGGATCATGCGTTAGAGAGCATCCTACTTCCTTCGGTTTGAATGGATGAGATAGTTTTAATATCGGGGTGGAGGCTTCGAGACTGAAACTGTTATAACGTCGCTTTTGACAGATTGGCTCCTCCTGCCACCGAACTTAGATTTCAGTTATTAGAGGTATGCCTTACCTACTTCTCTAGGCTGTGGAGCTTTGAATAGGAAGTCTCCCTTGCTTTCAAATATCTGGGTTTAGCTTAGGCCCTTCCTCCCCAGTATCAGGTATTTCATTGGATGCTACTTCTTATCTCTTTGGAGCTCGGCATAGAATCGTTTGTTCTCGTCTATTCTCACTGGCATTTATTTGACTTTTTATTAGAACTTAAGTCTCCGTTTGGCTTTTTATTTCTCTAATATTATCTCTTTCTGAGTTAGTTGAAGAGTACTTGAGAACGGTGATTTATCAGAGTGAACTAGCTGTCATGCTTTACGGGTTCGATGAGGGAACTAGTTGATCGAGATCTTATCTTTAGCAAGAACTATGCTTCGTGTTAGAGTATCTCTTTGAAATCGACCTTTGCTTTCGGAATCTAGACAGGTGCTGCCGGTACATGAACATCTACTTTTATCTTCTTTTAGGAGACTGCCTTCTTCCTTGGGACCTTCCCCTCCAATGAAGCTAACCTCGCCTTTTTCCTCTACTCAATACTCTTCATATAATTCTCAATAGCCTTCTTCCTTTCCTCATTGAACTTCGAAACCTCCTTCTATTTCTCCTCTTGCTTTTTGACCAGCTCCAGCTTCATCTTCTCCTGAAGCTTGCCCTCCATCATTATCTTCCTCATTTCCATAACCTTCTTCTACTACCTCCACTTGTCAATTTTACGTTGAACATCAACTAGTTTCTTCTTCTCGCTCTCCTCGATCTGTTGATGCTATTTACGAATTTTCTGCATCTTCTACCTTTAGCGAGCGATCACCTCCTCTCTCAGCTTCTTATCTAACCTCTCTACTTAGACTTAAAGTTGTTGTCTTTGGGCTTTTATCGACTCAGGACTAGGTTTGTTTTATAGGGGCTGCTAAGAGTCATTATTAAGCTGATCAAATTTCTGCAACTTCAATCGACCCTGCTCCAAAGCCTAAACAAGGTGTTATATTCCATCAGCGACAAGAGCTTCGGCTTTCTGAGTAAGGGGTTGTATACTTTTAAGTTAGGAGACCTTTCTGCGGGGGTAGGAACAATAATTTAAATATTTTGCGTTGGCTAATTCTCCAGAGAAGGGAGTATTTGCTAGGATGGAGTGACCTCTACTGGAATTTTGAGATCGATTGGTGGTTATGGTTGAATATTCGGATTTGTTATTTAGTCAGTATCGGATGAAATCATTTTATTATATTATAAAGGAGATAATGGGATAAATTTATGGGTTGACAGAGGACTGAGTTGAATATGTATAAATAATAGGTTTCGCTGCTGGAAGGACTAGTTGGCAATAAATTTTCAAAATATTTACTACCCCTGTAGGCAAATAAATATACCTGAAATTAGGTCAACTGAGAGTGGGACTCATTTATGCTGATCTGCGATACTCGTCGAAGGGGGCTAGATGATATAAAGCAGGTGTCTACCGTCAGCAAAATATTACAGTGGCTACTTACAGTGAGAACGGATTGCTTATTTGTCTTGTAAGTGTTACAGATTGTTATGATGTTTCGTACAGGTATCCACAACATTTTAGAATATGGTACGAGCTATTTTATTATCCATGCTTAACCTATCAATAGTAGCAAGAAATACCAAAAGGTTGTAATTAGCATGAGAAAGGGTTGGAAAGCTCCCTAAGGTTTAAGTTTCCAAACTCACAGCCTAAAAATATTTGGATTTTGATCTAATAACCAAATAAGACAATGTATTCTTCTGAAGGATGGAGTATAATCTACTGGAAATTTGATGTCAAACAACCATTCTGATCAATATTATATGAAACCTATAAATTCTTTGGTTTAATTAAATGTTAATCGTCTCAAAAATACTTGTGAATTAAATCAAAAACATTGTAAAATAGGTGAGTAGCTTAAGCATAACATGCATAGTCAGTAATAAACTGTTGCCTTCTTCTTCTTTTTATTTTCTGGGATCTTGTACACGAACTACCACATATTTTAAGTGTTGGTATAGTTCTGCACTTTGAAAACAGACTGTTTAGGCAGTTACTGCTGGCTGGGGAATATCTGGTCCAAGGTCAGTTTAAATGCATCGTCTGTATTATTCACTCAGTACCCAGCATACGAGGAAGTAGCATAGCGAGTAGAGGACTCGACTACTAAATACAAGGGTTATTATTAACTTCAATAAGCCATGGCTTAAGCTTATGATCGAGTATGAAGTCGTACCCGAACACCTCGAAGCAGTATTTCCGACTGAAAGGATCTATTTTACTTTTGGCGGCTTCCATCGAAATCTTAGTGAAGGATTTCATCAAATCGAGACTATGGTCAAGGTTGAGTTCGGGATCCTTAGTTTTAACGTACTTTCTCAGCCAGTCGAACGATAGTTGGTTGCCCTAACAGTATGAATTGTAGCTTGCAGAGTACTTTTGGACAGCATTGTTGGTTAAGTGCATGAAAGGATTGGTTGCGTTGCTGGCATCTGGTTTGTAGCACTAACTGCTCAAACGAATATACCCCTCCTTAAAGAAGTAACAGGAAAGATCGTGGGTAAGCAGCACCCACACTCTGATATCGAATTTTTTACCGTCAATTAAGTACGGATTCTAAAGATACTTCTGCACTACGAATGCATCTGTCTTAATAATACAGGGAGCCTGGGGTACATTACGAATGTAGTAATTCGGATCAAGTTTTTCAGTTGAGGTGTTAGATATTCTCTTCTTAAGGTTGGAAGATGTCGATTAGCTCTGGGTAGTTTGTTTCATCATCGATTTGTGTCTAGCACTCTGCCTCGCAATAGTCTTGGTCGATTGTTCACTTGGTAGATTAAGAGTAGTGTCTGGTTTAGCATCGCCATTCTTCACCAGACTATTTGGAGTTTTGCTGGGGGATTCCGCCACTAAATCCTTCGTATCCTTCGCCAGGCTCTTCTCAACGTATCCCTCTACATTTTCCGATATTATGCTTTGAAGGGTGTTAAGATTGCTGAATACCTGGATACCTCTGCCCCTGTTCAAAAAAGTCGGTTTGAGTATCCAGAGGTAGGCTGAGTTCTTCTTTAGGAACACTTCGGTCATCCTTGGCTTAGAGAATGCTCGTTTTTCGTTTACGCTATAAAAATACTGTCGAATCTGCCTCTTCATATCGCTTATGAGTCGCTTAGCGTTCTAGTCGCTCATCTTGACTGTTTAGGCCCAGTGCTAAAAGTAGAAATCCACGAATTGGTTAGCCAGAGTCCCAGAGCATTAATCATGGGCATTGAGAACGAAGGTCGGTGGAATGATCTCCCACAAGTCTACCCTATTTTTCTGAATTAAGCACCCCTTACTGAACAGTAAGACTAGAGGTTACGAAACAGTTCCTCCTTGTTGGTTAGACAGTTATTGTTTTAGAAGTGGTTGACCATCTCTTTGTAACTTCCATTTTCGACCAGCCGATCATACTTGTAGCCACGTTGGGTTTGCTGCCACTTCATATTCACGAACATCGAACTGTTTTCTTTCGTTTCGACCCAGTGCGGCCGGTTCTTCATTATCTTTCTTATCAGTTGTTCGTTGTTTCCCTTGCCCAAAAAATACTGAATTGAGGGGAATAGGTACTGTGTAGCAGTTCTTAGTCACCGTTTCAAAATAGTCCAGCCTGGTGTCTGTTGACACTCTTTTATTCAGCTACACTCCTGATCCATTAAGCGTCGGAAATTTCAGTTCTGTTTTAGTCGACGGCTTCCCGTTTATGCTCATACTCCTGTTAGGATTCTTTACTTGGTTACCTTGAAGAGCCTTTTTGATGGTTGCTCCACCGAGCACAATCTTTTTATTTTCGGACTGGGTGGGCTTCAGTTTTTAATCTTCTGCGATAACCTCCATACTATTATTATCTAACTAAGTATGGGTTGAGATATGGGTGTTGATTATTGGAAGTTTATTGAACCTACTTATAAATTGTGATGTAAAAAACGAAAACAATCCGAAAGAATATCTAGAAGTAGATTGTCGATGCATTAGATCCAAAATGTAAAACCAAAAGGAGATTCGCAGTTCAAGGTTAATTTCTGATTTCAGGGGATGCTTCAACCATAAAAGTTATCTCCAACCAACTTAATAAGTTGATCGATGAAAGGGACGACAACTCAGACCTTAAGAAATTCATTATTGAACCTGTGCTGTACAACAAGGTGCAGCATAAGCAGATTTACAGGGTAACCATTAAGGGTAGAAAGGTAAATTTAGTAATTCAATTTAGAACACTCATTACCAGGATAGGAAGATAGTCACCTACATATTCTTCCCTGACGGCTACCCCAAGCAACCTCCTATCATATACTTCGAAGATCTAATCGATAAAACAGGCAAGTAAATTGGATTTCAACATGTGAATGTGTTTGGAACTGGAAGACTTTGTCTCGAGGCAATTCAGGATAATTATAACGCTACGATGACCCTCATCGACATTCTGCTGGTAAAATTAATGTTAAGCAGAGTCTCTAAAACTGCATTTATGAAGATAATGTCGACAGTGCTGCAAATGGTTCGCTTTCAAAAATGAAAGTACAGGGCAAAGGAAAGCAACCAAAAGACAACCTATACGATCAGTAATTAGCTAAGCAGAGTCTTCTGTTGGACTGGCGTAGCGACGATGAGGAGTAATAGTATTGATACCATATTGTACCGGTAGATCAACACATTTATTATTCTGAATATACCGACAAAATAGAATACTAACATTTATTTCTTACAGCCTAAAATATTATGAGTTATTATTTTGACAGTTGAACAGGTGTAGGATAGATGGCTGGGTTCAAAAGACTGATTGCTGAAGACATTATATTACTTATAATTAATGAATCAGAAAGACGACCATATCGGCCTAAAGCTTAAAACTTACACCTTCAGCCGAAAGTTAGGTTAAGGGGCTTGGGCTAAAGTCTATGAGGTATTCGACGAGAAGACAAAGTCGTCAGTAGCATGTACTTTCCATTTTACGTAGGCAAGGTTATACCCAAAAGGCTCATGCAATAAACACCCAAACTAAAAGAACTGGTCGCCACATAAATAAAAGTTCTGAGAGATTGTCACAACTAAAACGTAATCCGGTTCATTGATACGATGGAGAGCGACAAGAATGTCTACATATTCATGGAGTTTTGCAATGGGGGAGATATGGAGGGTTATTTGACGAAGAAGAAAGTGTTGGCTGAGGATGAAGCTAGAGAATTCCTCAAGCAGATTCTCAATGGGTTTAAGGTATATTTTAAATAACGTAGGGACTTCATGAGGTCAACGCTATGCACAGAGACTTCAAAACAGCCAACATATTACTTCATAATGGAGTGGCCAAGATTGCAGATCTAGGATTTGCCAAAATAGCGAAGTCGATTACTGCTACTATCCTTGGTACGAGTGTCACTATGGCACCGGAATTATTGGAAGGGAAGAAATACGACTCGACCTGCGATATCTGGTCTGTGGGAGTTGTCTACTACCAGTTGCTCACCGGTCAATACCCTTACAATGCCATTAACGACCTTGAGATCCTAAAGAAGATTCGAAATGGCCCACCAAAATTCCCAGCTGAGATTGCCATAACCCCATAATCAAAAGATTTCATACTGAAGTGCCTGACCATGGACCCAGCTAAGCGCATAAAGTGGAACGAGATCTACGAGCACGCTCTAATAGCAGATAAGAAAAACAATGTAAGACAGACTTACATCGGAAGTTTGGGTAGTGTATTCAACGTAAACCAGAACAAGTAATTCTACAAAAACAACCAACCCAAGAATATGTACCCTTAAAATTTCAGCGCTAATATCGAATTCTAAAAAGCTATTCTGATGCAGTCTGAGGAGATAGATTTCGTTCAGGAACAGATTAAGAAACTTAAGGAGATGGAAAATTATATTCAGAAATATTCCCAGAGTTACCTTGAGCGAAGGAACAAAAATATGCTGATTATGAAATATGGAATTATTCCTGTTTTTGAGTCTCTAAGTAAATTGCCCTTCAAACAGGAAATTTATGCCTTTCTTATGTGCAAGAAAGCGTATCTGGATATGAAGAGCTTCCTCACCAGTATTGAGAAGAGATAGAATATCTTTGGGTTGAAGGTATTTTGGTAGGAGTTCCTCAATAGCAGGTAATACGCTAAACTCAAGGAACAAATAAAGGGAGACTGTGAGATCATTGAGGTGTACGCTAATTCACTGGTTTATGATATTGAGCCCCAAAACAAAAGTATCCAGACGGAACTAAATCTCAGTCAATCAAGCAAATTTAACTCTGTATTTGCTGAGTAGCTAAACTCCTACGCTTTCCAACTTTATGATTATAAAGATGCTAAGAATGTGGGGAAGGATATCGTAATGAAAGTAGCTGCCCTAGCCCTAGATTTGAACAGCAACATAATATCAAATATGACTAGCGAGCAGTATGACAGGAGAATGGAGAACCTGAGGACAGCTGAGGTTGAACAGGTATTCGTTAAGAAAATTCAGGAGTTGTATGGACAATGAGTGATTATTTTGAGCTTGCATGAATAATAAATCGTATACCCATCAGTTATACTTTTCTATCCTTACCAGTTTCCATATTCAAGCTACTGTCGATTGAGGTTGGATATGTTGAAAGAATAAGCTAAGAGACAAAGATTTAAAGACTTGGGATAGTGATTTCTAAATCCAAATAGACCTTTGGGAGTAGGAGTTATTCAGCATGGCTAATAATTGAAGTCACCACCCGTCAAATATTGGTTCAAGAGTGCGCCAGGCAATCAGTAAGCGATGAGCTACTACTTTAAAATGGAAAATATCACGGAGGTCTCACTATTACGGATTACTCCCTGAATCTCACTAATGACAACTCTCCAATATGCTTATTCGAAGATTTAATTGAGTAGCATACTACTGTATGATTGAGGCTCCATTTAGGACTTAGAGGGCAAAAAGAAAATGCATGGGAGTATTCCGATAATCATAGATGACATAATATTGAAGGTCTCAACCTACCATGTCTTCAGCAAGTAGATGAGCTTTTATGATTGAATTAGTGCTGAATGAATTAAAAAAAATAGAAGCCTGGAGTGTTTTAAATGGAATACTCTGATGTTCTATATTAATTTGAATATTTTTTGAATGCCAATGGAAAAATAAGGAGATCACTCTCCACCATAGGTTGAGAACTCGACAATTTTGGTCCTTCAAGGACTTAATATCGAAATCAAACAGGATTTACAAATCAGAAATTAGTTTAGAAACTAATAGAAACTAAATGATGTCTCACAGACTAGAAACTAACAGTACAATCCGATCGAAATTTTTAAGTCAAATCACAATGAAATATAAAATAAAAAGGAAAATACAAACATAGCACGCGTATGTATAAAGAATAACGAATATCTAAAGACAGTTGTCATTATCTTTATGGTAGGTTTGCTGGTAAGTAATGTAAAGTGTCTGGACTGTAGAGAGGACGTGAATGCAAAACCCTCCACCTACACTGCAGCAAATCAAGTTGAAGCTAATGGATCTTGCTTATGTAAAGATGAATATATTTGGAATGGTACATTAACGAAGTGTAGATATGATTGCTCAACTGAAAGTAATGTAAGTTCAGACCCATATGGTAGCGATATTGATGGATGTAATTGCTAAGCAAAATACAATTGGAGTAGTACAAACAAAGAATGTTAAAATAATTGTTCTAACATAAATAAAGCTACTGGAAATAATGGATCAAAAGCATGTTTGTGCTAAGAAAAATATTATTGGGATAATAATACAGTAGGTTGCATATTAAACTGCTCTGCAATCAACTTCACCAACGGATCCAACGTCTCTAACGAAGGGTGTGTGTGCGCTGCCCCAAGAGTCTG
>JAOXNN020200188.1:0-23623 GCA_028571205.2 Hydropsyche betteni | reverse complement strand
ATTTGTATGTATGGTCATAAGGTTGTAGTATCTTGTTTAATTGGTTATTTCATTCCGATAACTTCTATGTACTAGTCTTGAACAGTGAAAGGTTTTAAAAAGAACAAAAAGTCGAAGCCAACTGCAAAATCAAGAATAAAATTAATATCGTGGAAACTAAAAGCCAATTACTTCGTATCTTCAAAAGGTATTGAGCCAGTAGACGTATGTGTCTAGCGTGGATTTGAACTTGATAATCAAACACACCTGTACTTATAATTTAACTGTCAATTTAGTGCTGATCGGCATCCATAATCCAGAAGTTGTGAAAATAAATTATTAATGCCTACACAGCTCAATCATACATAATATAATATGACATTGAAAATATTTTCAGTGCAGGTGGCCAACATAAGGTGCACAAACTGCGCAGGCAAAATAACGAATGAACTGAAAGGCAAGGTTCCTGAACTCATAAAAGTGACAGTGAACGTGATTCAGTAGAAGGTGTACGTGACACTCGACAACGATCTTCACCTGATACGAATCATATAGGTTCTCAAATAGCTCAATTTCCCACCCCTGGGCTAACCCATCCTAATAGCAGGGGGACTCTAAGCCGAGCGATCCCTCCACTTCATCTTCAAAGATCAGCCAGAGTAGATATACACCAGTATATTGGGAAGGACAAGCAATTTGGTCGGAGTCATCAAAAACTCTAAAAGTTAACTGACTAGGACATCATTAGAAGGTGAAAAATAGACAAAGGTGTCAGTAACATACAACTGTGAGATGGTGAAAGGTCGGTAGATTGTAGATTAGGTGTCTAAAATATGCGACAACTTTAAAATATGGAACTAAAGGGTAGATGGATGTAAAAATCAGCCTAAACTCGACATTAACAAGCGCGAGCTATATGAATGCATAATTCTAATCAGTTACTTCATGCTCTTCAATATGGTACTTCCTGAGACTGGGGAATGGTATATGTCTTTACTATTCTTCCCCTAGTTCATGGGATTGTTCTCTCTAGTCGTTATTCTCAATATCTGGCTCACCATGTACTCCATCAACAAATATGGGAAACAATTCATCGTCAATGCTTACCGAAACTATAGGGATTACCGTTCAATGAACATGGAAACACTTGTAGCTCTAGGAAGTGTAAGTGCCTTTGCTTTATTCATTTTCTTTATGGCTAGATACACAATTCAGTACATGTTCGGAGAACTAGACTCCAAGATGAAGGCTATGATGGAGCTGAACGATTCGCTTACCTCCTCCACTCTAATTATTCTGATAGTGACAGTGGGTAAATTCCTCTAAAGAAAAGTTAAGCAGAGAATAGAGCGAATGACTGAAGAGATCTTCCCCTAGAGCCAACTGTTCCAAGATATGACTATTAAATATGCAAGTCCTAAGAATAGAAATCTTCTCATCGAAAGATAGGTAGTTTACAATGTAGATGCTATTTAAAAAGATGATATTATCAGACTGAAACCTGGAAGGTTGTTGCTAGATGTGGTAATTGTCAGTGGATCAACCAAAGCAGTATAGAGTGTACTAACTGGTAGTGAAGACTCCAAAGGATACAACAAAGGAGATAGATTAAGGTCAGGATCTGTTATTGAATAGTCTGATAGTCTGGCACTTGTTGAGAATGTGTTCTAAAAAAGTGTGTTACTGGAAATAGGCTCACAAATCAATATGGCTAACAATAATGAGTAAAGCAGTCAGATCGGCATTCAAGCAGTCTGCAAAAAGATATCCAATCATTTTGTCAAGGGGGTCATAATGCTAAGTTTGGTGGTTATCTCAGTATGGACAGTCCTACTTGTATTTGATATCGTTCAAGTACCAGACTGCACAGTATGTTGGATAGTGCAGCGAGGTGTCGGAGTATTAGTTGCTTCCTGTCCCTGTGCCTTAGGTTTGGCTGTTCCAAGTGTCCTGGCCATTGCTCTTAACTTGGCAATAAAGAGTGGAATACTTATTCGCAAGAACACTGTATTTGAGAAGTCAAAATCCTGTAAGATTGTAGCATTCGACAAGACTGGAACCCTATTCACTAAGGTGTAGAAGATTGAGGAGTATCATGTGTTTAAGAATTAGTTCGAGTTGAAACAACTATGGGAATTGATTGCTCTGTTGGAAAAGTAGTTCAGACACCCTTTAGCAGAACTCCTCTATAAGGTGGCAATAAACAAATCGTAAATACAAGGCACTAACTTCAACTTTAACCTAGTTGGCAAACCAACCCTTTAGAAGTAGGGCATTTTGGGGGTTGTTCAGCAGAAGGGGAAGAGCTAGAAGCCCCTAAATATCAAGATAGGCAATAGGAGACTCTTAGAGAACTACAAAATTGTAGTGCCCGAGTACTAGACCAAAGTGGATGCAGCCACAGCAATATTCTTAGCAGTTAATAATGTAGCCTGCATGGTAAAATGTTGTTAACTCAGGTCACCCTACTCAACACTCACTCCAACCTTCGGCCCTAAGCATATGAGGTTATCCACCAACTTCGATAAATGGGGAAAGAGGTCCATATTCTATCAGGAGATTCTGCTGAAAGTGTTTAGAAACTGAGCGCCTCGCTGGGTATTCCGTAAGAGTGTCAACACCCTTAGCAGAGTGCAATGATGAAGATGGAGTGGATAAAGGCTATGCAGACTCAGGAGAATAGAGGAGTTATGATGATTGGCGATGGTAACACGAATTTTATTTAGGTCTCAACGATATCATGTGTCTTCAATAAGCTTCAATAGGTGTCAGCATCAACGCCAAGTCTGAACTCAACCTCAATGCTGCCGACGTTATCATCCTTTCCTAAAACCTCTACAAAATAGTAGCCTTATTTAAGTTGCTCAAGAGAAGCAATCAGTTTATTAACACTAATCTCTTCTGGTCTTTCTCATACAACATTTGCATGTTGCCAATTGTGGCTGGAGTATTCTACGGACTCAATGTTTAATTATCTCCCGTCTGGTCTAGCATTGCCATGAGCATATCCTCTCTGGTTGTTGTCAGTTTCTCTCATCTACTTGTCTGCTTCAAGTATGATGAAAGTCTCGAATCCAAACCACACGAACATCCATTCAGTAATTCCATTAGCAAAGTGCCGTTAAGTAAGTAGATCGAAATGGGTAAGTTAAGCACAACGGACGAAAGAACGGATGAAAGATCGGATAAATACCAAGGGTTAATAGAGTAAATTTGATCTCCATTAAATCCATAAATTATTGTAAATTATTTGTATAATTTAACATTCGGATGCCTCATTTAATTTGCTAGTTACTTTCTTTTCGTAGGAGTATAAGGGGGAATGTTACGATTTGGGTAGTTCACATTCTTCCGTTTAATAAGTTACATAACCAAGAGAGTACGGTGAGGGTCACTTGCCTCAGCAATTCTGATTTACTATTAAAAACAGAGTACTACTATGTGTGTAATTTATGACGTGAAAAACAATGTATATCAAATGTCAAATATCAATACCCCACTATGCCGATGTTCTTACCAGTCTATTATTGGCCCACTCCCCCTTATACATTTTACCACCATGCGAGTAAAATACTCCCTACCCTGTTATTGCATCCTTTAGGAACATCCCCACAAAGTAATCTCGATTACTAAAGTACAGGGTGCCTTTGCCCTCTTTCGCATCCTCGCTAAAATGGCCTATATTACAGATTAATTACCTTCAAACTTAGTCCAGAACTCCTCAATATCCTAAAAATTCTAGCAATTTAGAATTGTGTCGCAAGGATGAGGACACTAATTATAGAGAATTCCAAATCCAGAGAACTGATCCTTTTACCACTACCCGTCATAGGCAAGTTTGCCCGACTGGTAATACAACTTACCCTTTCCTTCCATTCTGTTCTGCCTCCAATCGCCATCATAAAGCCCTCCATCCTGGTAATAAAACTTCCCTTTCCCATGCCGCATGTCATTCACCTTCTCCCCTTCATATCTAGAACCCTGCTTAAATGTCTCTACAACATACTTCTTTATATTCCCCGGTGTTTAGTTTATGATTTACTGAGATACTGCCAAATTAGTGTAGGGAATGGGCTCAATCCCCTGATCGACAATATTTATTTTACTGGATGAATCTTGTGGCGGGGTAATTCTGATTCCAAAGTTGGCGCTTGACTCTGGAGGAAGTTGCCAGTCAGAAACTATTATGTTCGATGTCTAGTATCTGCTTCTTTGTTTTTATTGTTACAGGGGAACATTAACTTTTACTTACTTCGACTAAATCTTCTGGATTGGGGGTGTTGGTGACTGAACCTTCGCTTATACGGTTGGTTGGGTTAGCTGTTTGGTATGATTCCACTAGGAATGGGGCGCAGCGAGTGAATTGAGGACGACAGCTGAGTTAGAAAGATTGTGATGTGGGACACTATGTTAGAGCCTATCGAAGTTTATGGTACCGTTGCTCAGAGTGCTAGCTCCTGACCCTACATGGGTAGTTGTGTAGGTATTGGTTGTCAGGGTAGTGATTGAACTGGTTGGGCTGTTATCTCTTCCTCCTCCTAACACCCCTAACTGCGAAAAATCAGTATATCCCAAGTTATTAGTGTTTGACCTCGGCAGATTGGATGTCACACTCTGCATCATCTCCTTAAAATTGAATGTTGTTGGTTGATAGTTTATTTAATCGATGGGAGCCTAAAGTTTCTTGAAAGTAAATTGTTCTGAGGTTTTAAAGTGAGTATCTTTTGGAGGGGAATGATGATGGTGACTCTAAGTTTCAAAGCCTTTTAACATCTGCACGACTGGAGAAGCAGGTGAGTTCAGTGTGGTTGTCCTGAATGTTGCTGTGGATGTTGTGGATGGGTTAGTTATTGTTATGGATGGGTTAATTGTTGTGGATAATGGATTAGTTGTTGTTGTATTGAATTTGAATGTATCTGTCTTGAATCTATCCACACTAGAACTCTTCTGCAGTAGTGCATCCAGCCCTGAAGGCTGATGGATAGGCTTATCCTGGCTGTTGGGTCTAAGCATAGTGGTAGCTTCAGAGGGGCTTAAAAAGTTGAGATTGACGTTAGGACTTTTTAAAACTGTAGTAGTTGTTGTGGATTCATAGTTTGTTATGGGATTTTTTGTGTTAAATCCTAGGGGATCTGGGTATTTTGGGAACTCACTGGGATTTAGTTTCAAATTACTGTTTCCAATATCAGTGTAGTGAGTACTCACTGTTTTGGTGAATGGTAAAGGTGCTCCAAATCCTAATTTTGAATTCCCAAGAATATCTCCTGCTACTCCCATCCCTGTGGTTAGATTAGAAGAGGCGAGTCCACCCAACCCGTTACTCATCGGTCGAACTCCAGAATTCACACCAGTACCATATGTTGTTGTTACTTGATTAAATGTTGTGCTTGTATTGGCCCCAGTACTGGGTAGATTTAAACCAAATCCTGTGCTACTGGGTCGATAACTGTTACTTGTTGTGTTTCCGATACCAGGAATAGTGCTTCCAAGATTGGTGAAGTTATTGGCTGTAGTGCTCATTGATGTGCTTCCCTGTGCACCCAGATTGCCTAACGAACCACCTCCAAACGTACTCGAGGTATTGGCGTTGCTGAGGGTATTTCCTCCTGTAAAGTTACCCATCATTCCTGAGTTATTGATCAAATTGCTATTTATACTTCCTGTTTGGAGAGATTGGTGTGATGTGGCTAGATTTAAAGACACATTACCAAAGGGTTTATTCGAGCTAAGATTGCCTATTCCCCCCAAACCTCCTCCAAGACCCAAAAGACCTCCAGTGGTTGGAATAGTCGGTATATTAAAATTCCCTGTATTGGATATTGGAGACACTTAGTTGAATTTGGAAGTTGTATTGAATATTGATGTAGTATTGAATGTGGACTTAGGAATATCGAAATGAATTGTATTCCCTAAGTTTCCAAGATGATTCCCAATGCCACTTCCCAGATTAGAGTTGATTGCGATAGGTTTTTGTGGGCTGCTGCTGAGCTTCTTAAAGCCCTGGAAATCGCTCAATTAAATCAAAGTTTCATCGATTGTGCACTTTTATTTGTAACTGTCTAATGGTTTTGTTTGGAAAGGCTTCGGAGGACAATTAAGTATATTATTCTGTAGAATGGGGGACACCTCACTCGTCAGAGTTGTATTGTACTTTGGACTGGATAACCCACCGATACTCCCAAAGTTCCCTATTTGATGTGTGCCAAACAATTGTGGAGAAGGGCTGGTCGACATCAATCCCCCTGTAAAACCTCCTAAAGAAGGCCCTTTGCTTATTGCTCCAAAGTTACTCATAGAAAAATGATTGTAAGTTGAATTGAAGTTATTTGTATTTCCTTCAGGCAAAAACTTACTTATAGGACTATAATTTATTTACCCTGGCGGTCGTGGAACAATTGTATGCTGTTAGATATTCTGGACTATTGTTACTGGTTGAGGTATTATCGTTTAGATCACTGTCTTCGTTGTCTCAGGGCCAGCCTCCTTAATCATTTCAACTTCTTGAATGGCAGGTGTGTACTGTACGACTTAAGTTACTGTCTAAACACACTCTCCTGAGGTTACACTCATAATATCTCTCTCTAACTCAATCCAATCGGGTCGTTGCCTTGGATCCCGTATCAACATATCATTCAACAAAGCCTTTACCAAAGGATAGCGCTCACCAAACCTCCCTAAGTTGGTTTCAAGTTTCTGTTAGTTTATCCTGGTCTTTTGATTGAAGTAACAATCATCTTGACTCTGAAGAAGCCCAGCTTCCAATACTACCATACCAAGAGTAAAGACATCACTCCTGTACTGGTTAATTTATTTGGGAAGTGTGGAATGCCTGTAGAGTGCGGAGTGGCAGATTTCAGGAGCAGGGTACACATGGTTAAGATGAGCGCCCTCTAGAATACATTCATAGTTAGTGCCCTCAATGCAGCACAAAGGATCAGACACTTTAACTATTTAGCTCTGGTTGAACACAATCTGGTCTGACCGAAGACTTTCATGCAAGCAGCCTGCTTTTTGAAGATGTGCCAAACCCATTACACAACCTATCAGTATGACGTACAGTTCTTTCTATTCGAATTTGCGCCGCTGTCTCGATCTCTCCATAATCTCCTGCTCCAAATTTCGATGGGGGTGCTCATACAGTGCCAGCACTCTATAATTCGTTAGACAGTATTCGTTGTCCGTACTGGATATAAACTCTACATCAATATGGAAGTACATTTGAGTGGAGTGAGATACTGGCACTGAGGCATATTCTTCTTATACTATAGGTAGTCTAGTGAAGCAGAGTACTAATGAGAATTGCTATAACGAAGATCCCTCAGTAGATACTCTTGTTGAGTGCTCCTCTCTATAAGTAGATAGCGAGTGTTGTCAGGAAACACCCTAACTACTTAGAAGCGGTTGACTATTTCAGGTGAAAGCAACCGGTGAGAATTGTTGCCCATTCAAATTTAATAATTTATTGTTAGTTATTGTCAACGACAACGGCGAGTCAACCGAATATTTACGTATTCATACATACATTAAACTAGGATTAAGTAGATTATAATAAAGATGAGAGACGATGGAAATAACTCAGGCCCATTCCACCCACCGTTAGGAAGCCTATTGACTATATTAATATACGGCAATACCTGTAGAACACGTACTCTCCCTTTAATTGGCCTTAGCTAAACTGACCACTTACTCTGTCTCCATTGGAAAACAATAGAGTTCCCTGTCCTTGAAACAGGTTAGACATAAAGCTACCCTCAAATATACTGTGTCTCAATAGACACTCCTCGTTAATCTTCTTCTTGTTGACCAAAAATAGATTCGTGAGGATTCCTTTGCCACTTAATTTATCTCTTTGCCAATATCCCTAATAGATCTTTTTACCGTTCAGGGAAAGAGTTCTACATTAAACAATTAATTACCCGTAACCGTGGCGCATATTATCCTTAAATTCCCCTTCATACACAAGGCCATTTATGTAATCTAATCTACCTCTGCCGCACCGAATTTAGTCCTTTTTGGTGCCCTCGTACCTCTGCTATGTTTTTCTATCCCCCACATATAAATCTATCCTGTCTAATAATTCCTGTATTCTTACAGTATTGGCCTTTTGGTCAATACTGCTCTTCTGTTTCTTTATGGAGGACTGCCTGGTCTACTGCTTTATTGTTACATGTATTTTCTACTTGGATATTGGCCTCGGAGGCAGTAAATTTGTGTCTTTTGCAACCAATTCACCTTTTTGCTTCTATTTCTGAGTCACTTGGATCTTCTATTTAGAAAGTTTTCTCTAAATTCTGTTATTCCTCAACACCGACTTCCTCAAAGCCCCTCCCAGTTATATGAATTGTGTCGGTTGGTTTTACATGTTAGATAGTCCCTGAAAACTGTACTTCTTTTCTAAATCAATATCGTTAGGAACTTTATTGTAGAGATCAGGGGTAACAGCTTTATCAGTCACATGGCTATTGGCTGCAGTTGAGGAACCCACATGATCAGCATGATACTATTTAACAGAATGAGTCACTTACACTATGTTCCTGAAATCCTTAATGAAGTTCTTAGTTGTTGGTTTACCTATTATTTTCCTATGACTGAAGGATTTTTCAACAATATTATAGAGAGCACTATCTTAGACATGTGGCTCAGTTTTTAAGATCTCACAAATACCAGGTTACTTAATTTTAAATTTATATCTTCCGTTCACATCGTGTGGAATGGCATATGTAGATTATTCCTCGCTCGCTGTTCCTAGTCTAAACGCAGGATACTAAATTGCAGGAGACCGAGACTCATATTCATCCATAGAAACATCATGAACAGGTGTTGCAGGGGTTACTGGTTGTGGAAAAGAAGTTTGTTCAAGCTATGTTATTCTTTTGTTAAGAGACTCGTTTTGTAGCGTTGCTTTGTAAAGTTGTGCTTTGAGATTTGCGATTTAGTCTTTGTAAGACTTTTATCTTAGGGTAATCTGTTGCTAGAACTAACGAATAGAATTGCGGGCTATTTCATTAAGCTTGTTAGGGACAGCGCTCTGCATTTATTTGTAAGATCTGATAGCCTACCCGATGGATTTGCAATACCGAGAGAGTTGCTTGGCTTTTGCAGTCAACTAAGCCTTTGTTTCGGAGACTCCTCTTATCGCCTCAATCTAACTGGTCAGCCTAGCCTTTATCTGCCCAATTTAGTCTATCTTAGCCTCTAAAATGCTCTGTAGATGAGTGAGCTCCATGTCTGTCATACTTTAATATTAAAAATATATTTAGACTTAAATTGAAACGTGAATAAAAATGAATATCTATAACTCAACGCTTCTCGCATAACTGTGCTAACGTGCCAGATAACGTCCGCATGGCCTACCCCACTTAGGAGTTCCGCTCATCGTTAATCATCTTATTCACTGACTTCTGTAAGGATGGACCCAGTACTGATAATGTCTGCTTGTTTAATTGGAACAGCATGTCATCCAGTTGCTTTGTTGCGACTAACTTTGTCTTTTGCATTGGGTTCTGGCATAATTTAACGAGATCCCTGACAAGTTTATATGGGTCAATGGTCTCCCTCATTTTATAGTAAACCTTTTAGCATTTCGAACTAACCTATGACTTTTTACTGGCTATTCCATTGAGTACTCTGAGCAAAATATTGTAGAGATGGTCCTAAACAAGAGGTTTAAGGAGGGGTATGGCCTCTTCAAGAATAGTCAAGGCATTAACCGATACTTTGACATTAGGATCTTAAATATGGTCACATAAGAGGGAAATGTATTTGGCGCTGTTGCTGTAGTCACAGAAATCTCTGGAGAATCTGAATGCGACTTTAAATATATCTGCCAAACAAATGATTCTATTTTTCCAATCCTTAAAATTTCTACACCCCTTCTAAATTTCCTCTAATCTAATGAATTCGTTAGTGCTGCCAGCACTACCTGTACTATACTTCTTAGGACTTATAAAGGGTCTCTCCAATTTGAGCTATTCCTTTTTCCCTGATTCTTCTATCTGTATGTTGGATTTCTCCTATAAAATATGCTTCTATTTCTCAGGGGAAGATTCACTTGGCCCAGCCTTCAGTTTGGGAATGTTGCTCCTCCTCTCAATCTCCACAATCCTCTAGAAATCCGACTTCTTAAGGATCTTCCCCAACACATTTTTCCAGTCAGAATACAACTGAGTAACACAAATAATATTCTTCTTTGTCAGTTATCGCAGCTCAATCGAAGGCTAATCCAGCATCGGTATGAGGATACTCCATATGACTTCAGCTTATTTCCTGTATATTCTCTACGACTTTATCATGTTCTCCAGTATTACCAATATGTTTGCCTTCACATTTGGAGACTTATGGTCCTTGTAGTTTATCAAAGTAGACAACAACTTCGATTAACTAAAATTCGTAGCGATAGACTGTAGACAACGACGTACTTCCCCCAACAAAAACTCATTCGTGTATATAGTCTTCTTCATTACCTTCTCTACAATCAGATCGGTATGGTTATCTAACTTTCTCCTCAGTTTATTTATCAATTCATCCAGACACATTAGGGAATTTTTAGACACGCTGGACCTTAAACTTAGCACTCCCTTCAGAATTTACTCCACTGTCTCAGGCAACTCACCCATCAATAATTATTCATGATGTTCTATCAGGCTTCGAGCGGTGTTTATGGCCTCGAACTGGGTCTTCCAAGACTTATCCCTCAACCTCATCAACAGTGTTTCTCTCTACTTAACAGGGTCTGCTAACTGCTGTAACTTATCCTTCTCAATATACTCTATTCCATCCACTAACATCCTGGTATTTCTATGCGGCGATATCTGGATTATGGGAATTTTAATTTATACAGCCAGTATTTTCTATCTCTAGGGGTTTGTCTTGTCTTTGCTTGCAGAAGCATCATCAATTCGAATTCTGTCATAAACACAAGGCTCATCCAAACTTATTATTTTCTTCATCTTTCTATGTGACCCCTCCTCAGTTACTAGTCTCTGTGAACGCTTATTACTCCTGTACTGTTTGGTCTAAGAACTAATATCCTCACTTTCGTTATGATTTATCTATTCAGTATTTATACGTGATCTGCGCTCTCTACCCTTAAATGTATACTCCATTGGATCTTCCACTGTGATTGACTTCACTGAAGATCTATCTTTACTACGAGTCTTCCCACTGTGACCACTAACCTCCATTTTTCGAATGACTAGCGTAAATATTTCCTCAGGGACTATTCCTCGGAGTACACCTTCATAACTTCCAGGCTCAAACTCTCTCAGAACTAATATCATACAGTCAATTGACTTAGATCGTATGAGATTACGCTTATCAGTGGCTGTCTTAGATAAAATGGATAGAGCCTATCGTTTATCGTACTCTATTGGAGCATATTGTTCGTATCCATGAATAAGCAGATTAATCAAATCTTATTTAAAATTGGCAATTAGTGCCTTCTTCAGTGAAGTGTAGAAGTTCTCCATCCATATCTTGGTATACATTTTCTGAATTACATTCTACGTACCAAATACTGCTTAATCAACTTGTTTACACTGTTCCTTATGAGGAATTTTTGATCGTTCAGACGTTACACAATCGAGGGTACCAGCCTAATGTAGAATCTACTCTCACAAATCTTAATATCCAGCACAATCTGGATAATTCGCACAGATATCGTAAATAATTGTGTCCTTCGATCGTTAAAGTTAGTCTACAATGTAGGAATATAATTCTCTATCGCTTCCAAAAACGATGCGTTATTCTTATAAGCTTAAATACGCTTCAGCATTTCTTCCGCCTATGTTATATCCTCGTTGCTTATTGGCCGAAAGTGCTTTTATCGGGAAGGCGATTTCTCCTCACTTTTCTACTTTCGTCGGAACTGACTGTTCCCAAGTATATAATCGTTACTAGCCCGGTTAATGGAAAATCTCTACCCCTGCTTTTACAAGGGTGTCCCTCCTATTGTCGGTTAGTTGGCAGGTTCAGCATATTTTTAGTCCTCCAACTCTAGTGGACGCTTCCCCTCCACAATAGCATCCGCCAACTATTTATTGTTTCGCTTTAAGTCTTGAAAGCGCCCAGAATAATCCTTATTGAGTAAACCAATTAGGGTTTTAACTCCCTTGAGTTTGCACAACGCCAACAAACACTGGTTTGCAGCCTTTTGTACATCTGGAGTTTCTTCATGCGTAACCAGATCAATTAGGGTTTAGAAGATGCGTTTGGTGAAGAGTGAGCCCATGTCTAGCAATTTAGACTCCAAAATAACGATGGATTGCAAACTATTGAGACATTTCTGTTTGAGTGTAAGAGATTGAGAGGCATTCTCTAATCCTTCTTTCAGGTAAGTGTAGAGCAGCGTATCGTAATCGTTATACTTCCTCACGAACTACAGTAGCACTTTGTGGCTCATCCGCCGTAACTGCATTTTATGGTCACCTAAGTTGCGAACTACCTGTCTCAAAAGTTTTCTTTTGACGATAGCGTAGATTTATTATTTGTCGTAGTTATTGATGATCTGCTCCAGGAGATAGGTAGCCGATATGTCGACTTCATTCTACCTTAGAGCAATCTTACCTATTCGATGGCTAGAGCTTACTCTAGCTCCTCCGTTATCTTATCCATTGCTGGAAGCATTCTCTGTTGAGTTAGCATACAGCTCAGGCTCTTCAGTGCAAAGGCTTTGTTTGCTGTATCGGAGTCCCGTAGTTTTCGCATGTAGGTGTCAATCACGGCAGTTTGATTTTCCTGCATCGGTAAATAAATAATATTAACAAATGCACACACTGCTTGCTATCCTTGATCAGCATTATGGGTAATCAAAAGAGAAAAATGTTGATTAGAAGGCATCAATTGAGCTAGGATTTATTCAGTACAAAGTCAAGCATATTGTGGAGAATATTATCCAAATTAAAATGAAGCCAATAATCTAAACAACCTTCAACAACAACAACAGAAGTCGATTAAAACAGTCCAAATACAGGAAATTGATATTTTGTGATTTGTTGTTTAATTTTGCTGCTGCTCCACTTGAAATTATTATCCTCTTTACTTCAAACTTCTAATTATTTTGTTAATTATACTTCGCAGAATAACTTCTCGTGTGTCTTATCGTTTCTCTTTTAGAATTTAACTCCTGTCATTAGTTATGCTACAACTGTTACAGTTACTACTCCAAATTTCTGACAGCGTGCGATGCCCCTATTTGAGCATCTCCTCTAAAGAAATTCATATTTAACCACAGAAATTAATAGGGTAGATCGGCATTGTTACCTGATCAATAATAAGAACAGCGGCTAAATACTTGAGTAGAATTCGAAGCACGACAGTATCCACTTGCAGATTGAGAAACTAGGACTCAATTAGTGTAAAGTTTACACTGGAGAATCTCTTCTGTTCCAGCTTTTTCAATAAATTGAAATTGGAATGGAATACGTGGAGACAACCTATTGGAATATAAAATTCAAATCTATTGCATGCTTTAACAAGAGCTCAAGGCTCAGGGCTCCCTTGAAGGCCAATATTGTTCTAATATCGAAAGAATAAATGCCCAATCAAGCCAAGTATACAGTCATAATCGTTGGGTCCTGCATAAATCTGCTAAAATCAGAAATTCAAGTATCAATTCAAAGCAGTCTCTAACCAAAAAGGAAATAAACAACCTAAATATTGATAAAATTTTAATTTATAAGGTTTGAATTAGATTGACATCATATCATATCAACTTTTTTCATATTGTTGTGAGCTAGTGCCCTCAACTCAGCATTTTTATCCTTCAAATGCTTCTATAACTCTTCAATTTATCTCTATAGCTTCTTGTTTATCTCAGAATGGTGCTCTTCAACGAACAACAAAGTCATTGCTTCCTTATTCAGAAACTTCACGACTGGGTATCGTCCTTTAGGTAATGGAAACAGTCGATTCTCGTAAATTAGACTCAGTTATTTGAAGTGTTTGGCAGCCAACTCGCATCCCTGTTTGATCAGAGCTTTGATATCGATCTTCCTCTATCTACGCAGCAAACATTGCATCTTCTGCATAGATTGAGCTGTTATTAACTCCTACTCCAACACTTTGAGCAATCTACCCACTATTCCTAACAATAGCCAAGGCTCAGAAGGTCTGCTGACAACAAAATCAAATACCTACAACCAGTCCTCTCTGTTGAAAATATCAGTAAAACTTACCAAGAACATAGGCCATACAACATTAGCGAATGATATCTAATTGTCTAGGCAGTAGTTGTGAAGATTGGGCACCACTACGGAAAAGAAGTCTACAGCATGTCTAGAAGGTGATGGATAGTCTGTGAACCATCCACAACACCAGTTAGTCAGATATACTGTAGAAATTTCAAATTGTGCAAGAGAGTCCTTAGGGAACAGCTTGATAAACGGGTAAATGATACCTGGAAGCCACTGTACTCTTAAGTCGGGATACTGGGATACTATTGCGCCCACAATTTCCGTAGTTTCTTTGTCCAATGTGTGTTAGGGGAGAAGTGCGGAAGGCTTCTTGCAAATTTCCGTGAAGTGCCTATAGTTGAGGGGTAGTTGCAAATTCTTCATGTAGATGGCCTTTCGAGTTTCGTCAGGAAGCTTTCCGAACCTCTTGAGATATTTTTGAGGGAGCTCTTTATTGTTTTCGGAAATACGATTCATAACGTATAAAATCATAACTGTTTGGAGGAATCAAACTCCTCTTCTAATAGTTTTATCTGCCGAATTCGACTCTCAAACACTAAATTAATCCACTCTTACGGTTCTGAGTCTGAGAGTTTAAATCAATCACCTCCTGATGCCTATTATATATCGACTATATAGTCTGTTTTATCCTCTTATTTCGTAATTTGTGCGAACTTATGATCTCTTTATTCTATTTGTCCTTCTTGTGCTGTTTCAAAAAACAATAAAGAGGCGTGTGCTAAAATCCCACTCCTGGAAACTTAAACTTGGCCTTCGGATCAGACTTATGTCTCTTTTGGTACTCCTTGTACAGTTCCAAGAATTTCTACACTGGAACACCCTCGAAAGGACTGTAGGCCGTCATCGATGCCTTGCCTGTACTGCTCATACTCTTCTTCAACGTCTCTACTTTCGAGTAATTATCCATCTCATGCTCTTGCTTTGTTTATGGCTGCCCTCCCGTAAGCTTTCCTTCCAGATGTCGACCCTATTCCTCCTATCGCAACCTCAGCACCCTCAATTTGTTCTTATTCTTGACACAAACATCTAATTCCAGGAGTTAATTTCTGAAATCTCTGATTTTGCTGCGACTGTGCTTGACTAGGTTGTTTAAAGTTTTGCTGTAGTTGGAGTCATGTTCTAATTTTCTCAGTTTGGATATGGTTGTGGAATGTTTTCCCAAATAAGACTCCTTATTAGGTATTTCCTGAGTAAACTCGACAATACCTCAAGTATTTTCTTATAGTTAAGCTGCATGCTGCCTGGGTTTGGGTGTTTCCTCTAGATCAGCGTCTTTAAGTTGTTTATCTTGTGTATGACCTCTAAGTATTGTTAGTCTTTCATGAGTAATTAATTCTTCCAATTTATCCTTCCATTTCATTATAAATTCACTATAAACTATATCATTTCTTGGAGTATGACAGCCAAGTCTCTCGCATCTATGACGCAATGTTCTCTTGCAACTTTGAAAAACGAGCAAACTCTTTCCTAAACTTCCCTGACAACTCTGTAAACATTCTTTCGCATTCATAAGATAGCTTGTCGTTTATGTAGGCATTTTGATAGCATAAAACTGTAAGATGTTTGCTGGGATTTTCTATTCCGATTTTAAATTCGTCTAACTTTGGAGAAGTGTATTTATCTGCAGGCATCTTCTCCTTATCCACTCTCTTCATATAGGCTTCTGTAATGTAAGATCTCATTTTGGTTATTTAACGTATTGTATCGAGGTTTTCCTTCTCGAATTTAAAGCGTGGGCGAATATCAAACTACACTAGCTTGATCTGTGCCTTTAAGGAAGTTGCCCATTCTGCGTTTAACTATCCTACACATCTGTAGGTCTTCTACAAATCGAAGAAATGATTGATGGTAGCGCCTGAGTTGAATGATTTTGTAATATTCTCTAAAGAGAAGAACACCTCCGACAAGTCTGAAAGGGTTTTGACACACTGCTGTATGTTAGTGAGAAGTTGCTCATAAAGCTGCCTAACTTTTTGGAAATGTGCTTATGAAGCCTACACATAGTTCTCAATTCGATCATTATATTAGAGGTTTCTATCTGAAAACCTTATTACCATCTCCCCCGTCAAAGATGTTAGTCCCTAAATGCCTTTTATCTTTTACAATTTCTAATATTCCTTAATTAACATAGATTTACCTTGAACTTTTTCTTGAGCATATCCAAATCCTTCATGGTAAGGAACTCCTCAACTAGTCTACAGTTCTGAAATTCGGAACTGATGAGCAAATCATTAATAAAGCACTCCAAAAAGTATTTCTGCCGTCTAATTACCTCCGGTTATGTCTACGATAATCTGCTGCTCTTCTCTAGATGGGGAAGTTTACTTGTGGGGAATATTTTTCTTAACAGATTTTTCAAAGTCTCAAAATCCTTCCATCTTCTTTTGACTTCAATATTTAGGGGGACAGTTGACAAGTGGTACATCACGTAATCAGGAACGAACATATTCGTCTGCACAATCTCATGGCCCACAATAAACATTTCTGCCTTTCCATTGACTAGCAGAGATCGATTGACAACCTTTTTACAAGGAATTCTTTAGTCAATCTCATCCATTTTCTTTACCGACTTTGGTGGAATAGCCGCCACTACTGGATCTCTAGAGACAGGGCTATTAACAACTGGAGAATTAGCTTCCTGTCTTTGAGTGGACACAATAATCCTGTTAGAATTAGCCTGATCGACAATTTTATCGGCTACTTGCTGAGGCACCTTTATGGTTGACACTGGTTGACTATTCTTATGCTGACTTCTCTCCATTCCAGCAAACAGATCGATGTGCTGTTGGGATTTCTCAAAATCAGAAACACCTTTGGGGGCTGGTGGCTTATTGACAGAAGTATCGAATTGAAATGCAGGGGAAGCTGTTGGGGATTTCGACCCTGGTGATACAAATGCACCAGATAGGAAATCTAAATCAAGAGAGTTTAGTTTGGTGTCTGGCAGAAATTGGAAGTCTAATTGCGCTTGATTGGTTTTTATTTAGGTGAACTGAGTGGGATTACCAAAGCTGTTAAACTGCTCCAGTGCCTTAGACACTGTCTTTTTGTCATCGTTTTAGTGTGTTTTAGACTTGACGAATTTTTCAACGAGCTAAATACACTCAGAGCTACCTCCACCAAATCCTTGAACGACCACTTATCAATATCGATGTCCCCTTTCGTATCCTGACAGAAGTCAGCGAACTCCTGTCCATCATACTCCTTCTCGATTATCTCTTTTCTTAAATATTCCTGCTTTTTGTGTCGTAGCTCCTATACACCCTCCATTATAATGAAATATTGTTCATTGATCCAACCCCAACACAGGATATAATAATCTTAATTTAAAAAGATTTTAAATGTCATACGACTCAGCCATCACAGTCTTCTCACCAAACGGACATCTCTTCCAGGTTTAGTATGCAATTGAAGCCGTCAAGCGAGGAATGTGCTCTGTTGGGGTAGTCGGCAAGGATGCCATTGTTCTTGCTGTAGAGGTAAGATAGCATCTATGAAGAAAAAATCAGTTACCAAACTCCAAGAGCCAAGAACTGTCAAGAAGATTGTGCAAATCGATGATCACATCTGGATGGCCTTTTCAGGCCTTACTGCTGACGGAAGAATCTTGGCTAATAAGGCAAGAATATAATGCCAATCTTACCGCCTCAACTACGATGATGCTCCTCCTGTCGTAAAGACTCTTCTTAACTCAGGAATACGTTGCTAAGTATGTGGGCGAAGTTAAGCAAAAATACACTCAGAAGGGAGGAGTACGGCCTTTCGGTCTTTCCACTCTTATCGGTGGATTTGATCTCAAAGGGCAGCCTCGCCTCTACACAACAGATCCTTCAGGTATTGTTACTTTTTTACATAGGTGCTTGCCTTTAATGGAAAGCTAACTCTGTTGGCAAAAACAGTAAACAAGTGTGCGAGTATTTGGAGAAAAACTATAAGGAAGACTGCAGTTTTGAAGATGCTATGAAACTCGCGACGAAGGCACTGATGGACGTAGTGGAAAGTGGCAACAAAAATATCGAGCTACTCATAATGAAGAAAAACGAGACCAGGCATCTCAATGACTCCGAAATTGAGCAATTAATTGCAAGCCTTAAAGAGTGATTCTAAAAGAATGTTGTTATAATTTGTCAGAAGAATAATCTTCTACGAAAGCAATAATGAATCCCCACGCCAATACTGATTCTATAGAAAGGAACGTTACTGCCAACTCGTCGCCGATAACATCTGCCCTCCAGTTTAAAAAGAAGGAGATTATCGACCTGAAAAAGAAAAAAATTGATGTGAATCGCTCTTTTGTTGCAGGAAGTACCAAGCCGATATTTGCTTTTTGCAATTCCTCTGAGCTCATAAGAGCACCTGATTCAGATCGTGAGAAAGAGAACGCAAGTCGTTTCAAGCTTAATACATCCCGAGCGCCAAGAACGTTTTAAGGATATTAGACTAAGTAACCGAAAAGTAAATAACCGTCGATTTAGAGTTATAAAACCTAGCATTTCGGTCGCACAATACATCACCTGTAAACCCATCTCGTTGGAAGGTCGAAAATAAGCAGAAGGAATCGAATAAAATGAATGCAAGTATGTTCTTGTAGAGCAGCAACTATGACAATGGCGGATACTCAGATTTAAGGAGAAAATTATAAGAGATGGATCAAACTTTCAAGGCAGTGCTTTCGCGGACCTTCTAAAAAGATGGGAATACTAAAAATTCCTGTCTACTGTAAGATAAAAAGTAGTTTTCGAATATAGAGCCCGTGCAAACTAACTTTATGCAGTGGAGTTTTATATAAACCAGTAAAGCATCATTTTATGATCCCAGCTACTAAACTAACGATTTCAATAAGAAGAAGCCAGCATACACTCGTCGTCTCAGTAATTTGTCTAGATTCGTCAGTAACTAAATAGTGACCCCTAGGCTAGAAGATTTCAAGAAGGGACGGTTATTGGGGAAAGGTTTCTTCGGACAAGTGCATATTGTGTAACATATTTAAACTAGCTTCCTATGCGCTCTCAAAATCATCCCCAAAAGCTTAATTCGATAGAACAAAATCTAAGAACAAGTATGTCGCTAACTCAAACTACATAGCTATCTTCAACATGTTAATATTGCAGAACAGTACTGCTTCTTCGACGATGAATAGTGTCTCTATATTCTGATGGAATTATGCCCAGATGGCCAACTTTACAACGTAATGAAGAAAAAGAAAAGAGTTACGTAACCAACTACAGCCTTCCTAATTAAGCAAATTTGTAATGGGTTAGAGTATTTGCACTCTCAACACATAATCCACAGAGATCTCAAACCATAAAACATCATTCTGTCTAATGTACACTGTATCTTATGTAGGGAATAGTAAAAATTTGTGATTTTGGGTGGGCTGTTAACTGTTCATCCGGAATGAGAGATACGCGGTGTGGGACACCCCTTTATCTATCCCCTGAAATGATTCAGGGGGATAAATACGATGAAAGTGTCGATATCTGGGCAGTGGGAGTTTTAACTTATGAACTTCTAGTAGGAAAACTACCCTTTCGAATTCGAGCAGGCAACGAACTAAAGAAAATAGTAAATAATTCAATAACATAGCTCAGCGACCAAGTTTAATTTCCGTAATATGTGGAATTGTCAGGAACAGCGAAGGATTTCATATTAAAAATATTGTAGAAAAATCCAGATCAGAGGGTAGACATCTAAGATTTATTGCATCATCCGTTCCTTCGCAACGCTGACTTCTCGAAATAGTACTACGACGAAATCGGATGTTGATAAGTTTACTAAATATAAAAGAATTTATAAACAAATATTACGCTATTTTAAAATACATGGATAAGTCCATCCGTCTCAAAGAAGAGGAAATTGCAGCCCTTATGGCCAAATCACCATAACTAAAGAAACAATCATATGAAGACATTCCCAATCTCACTCCTTTGTCTCCACAAGCTATCAGTAGACAGGCTACACTCAATATCGGAACGATTGGGCACGTCGCTCATGGTAAATCGACCGTTGTTAGAGCCATATCAGGAGTTCAGTAACTAATAATTGTAATGAAGCACTGTACGATTCAAACAGGAAAAAGTGAGAAACATCACCATTCGATTGGGGTATGCAAATGCCAAAATCTACAAATGCCACTAGTGTCCCTAACCATAATGCTACAAATCCTTCCCAAGCTCTACCCCTGATACATTACCCTGCCCTAAATGCAACAAAAACCTCGATATCATCAAGTATTCCCTCAATTACTCAGGCATGTTTCTTTCGTTGACTGTCCAGGTCACGATATTCTGCTCTCCACTATGCTCACAGGTGCTGCTGTTATGGATGCTGCCCTGCTCCTCGTCGCGGCCAACATGGATTGTCCTCAACCCCAAACTTCCGAGCATCTTGTGGCTCTAGAGATTATGAAATTGCAGCACATCATAGTTTTGCAGAACAAGGTCGATATTATTTTCAAATAAGAAGAGAAGGCTATTGAAAATTACAAACAAATTAAGGACTTTATTAAGAATACAGTATGTGAACAGGCTCCTATCATCCCAATTTCTGCTCAACTCAAGTACAACATAGATGCTGTCTGTGAGTCTATCAATAAAATTCCGATGCCTGAAAGAAAACTCAAAGTTCCACCGAAAATGATCATTATTAGAAGCTTTGATGTCAATAAACCTGGCTGTAACATAAACTAACTCAAGGGCGGTGTAGTGGGAGGAAGCATTATCGAAGGAGTATTAAGTGTAGGTATGGAAGTGGAAATTCGCCCTGGTCATATTTGGAAGGATGGATAAGGAAACTTAAAGTGCACGCCCATAAGAAGCCGAATCGTTTCTCTGCTCGCCTAAGCGAACTAACTGCTGTATGCTGTTCCAGGAGGGCTCATAGGTGTTGGATTGCTTGTGGATCCAAGCATTACGAGAAATGATCGACTTGTGGGAAGTGTATTGGGTATCCCCTAGAATCTGCCAGACATATTCATCTAAATTGACATAAAATTCTACCTTTTGAGAAGACTTCTAGGTTATAAGGCAGAGGGATCAGACAAGCAAGTAAAGATTCAGAAGATTACGGCTGGGGAAACCCTCAAATTCAACGTTGGATCTATGGAAACCCCAGGAAAGGTTGTCTCAGTTAAAGACGTAGTTATTTTTTCATTCAGGATATCATGAAAGTGGCCCTCAACAGTCCTATTTGCACAAATTTAGGAGAAAAAGTCGCTTTCAGCCGCAGAATCGACAAGAAGTTCAGGCTTATCGGATGGGGATAGCTAAAACAAGGTGGTAAAATATGATTGTTATTGTTTGAATGCCATTTAAATAAGGATCAATTTTGGGCAGCAAGTTTAATGAGCGAAATGGGGGCTTCCTCTAGAACTCCTCTTGCCCTGGCGACCTTAACATTGGATCCGTCAGGAATGATGTTACCCTTCTCCAGTCCGGCTTTGTACTCTTCTCTGGTCAGACTGGTGAATCCCCACTTGTTGGAAACGACTATTCTTTGTCTGAATAGTAAGAAAATTACCTTCCTGCGAATTTGTTTTTGGCTCTTCTGAAGGCCTCCATAGCCTTCTTGACGTCAGGCTCTCTTATTCTAACGGAGTAAAGGATAGAGCCAATCTTGACTCTGGCCACCTTGCCAATAGGCTTACCAAAGGCTCCTCTCATACCTGTCTGCAGTCTATCTGCTCCAGCGCAGGACAACATCTTGTTAATTCTTAGACAGTGCCAGGGGTGGACTCTGCATCTAAGGTGGAAGTTGTCTTTGCCCACGTGCTTGGTGAGATATTTGTTAGCGGCGACTCTGGCAGCTTCAAGAGCCTCGGAAGATATTTGTGATCTCTCTTCGGAGACAATGTGAGCAACGAAGGGGAAAGTGTCAACAACAGCTCTCTTTCTACCGCAGTCGAAGATCCTTATCTTAGGGTCGGGGACACCTCTGTTGTATCTGGATTTGGGGTATGGTTTTCCCCTGCAGAAACGATAGCACCTTGCTGGCCTTCTACCCATTTGTGATAATAATTAATTATTAATTAATTGAATATTCTTAAAAATATTGCAAACACTGTCTTGTCAATTAATAGCAGAGGATTTTCTGACAGGCAATAATAAATTTAGTGTCTTCTCAATAATTAACGATCAAACTCAAAATCACTCCCTAAACCACTTCTTATGTATTTAGACCTAAATCGAAAAGAGAGGTTCCCAAACCCCTAATTACAACCCGCGTTCTCAGATGTTGTTCGGAAAATAGAAGATAACAAATAATACTCTCATCTTTGTTGCTAACCTTAGGCTTTAACATTTATTGAGGCATCCTGCTAGAGGGTTTACAGTGTAGGAAGCTGGAGAAAGTGTAGTGCTGATCAATTATGGTATATTTAATCACAAAGGTTGTTCAATGATGTTCACTTTTGGCTTTTTTGTCTTATTGTTGCTCCTTTTCTTTGGATTCCTCGCCTCCCTTTGAGGAGAGTTGGGCCTGTCGAATATTGTAGACCATCCAGACAGGGTAGTAGCCGATCGCAAATTTAAGTACTTGCAGAAAGAATGCCATCTAAAATCAATTAATTATAACCTCAATTTAGGATTTATTACTCTGCCCCCCCCACCAACTACCCTAGTTGCTCTCCTTTAATCTTTGAGAGAGGTTATGTAGCATATTAAACAATTACTTTAAACATAATTTTATGTATAGATCATCCCCAGCCTACAGCATGCCGAAGCAACAACCATCCAGCAATCGGTAGGAATCGCCTGCGCCTAACAAATACTAGTTTGATCTCAAATATCTAAGTCGAAGAAATCCAGCTTGGAAGTAATACGTTAGAGATTTAGAATGGGCACAGCTCGCAGAAAAGAGTTAGTTGAGGAGGAATCTATGTTGATACCAGGACCTTTCAACTACGACACAGATAAGAGTACAGTGCTGGTAATTATGAGTTTATTTAGAGGAAAGCACCCAGATATCGTATGGGATAGAAACTAAAAACCGAAAGACAGTAGATGGTACCTGGACCAGGCTCTTATGAACCACAGATTGACTTAGTTATGCATAAGCAACCAAACGCAGTTATGTAGATGAGTGAGTAATGCAAGACTTCGGTAGATGAGAAGGACAGTGTACTAGAAAGAGGGACCTGGCCCTGGTGACTACAATTTGGTATCGGAGTTATTTAAAACGAACCATTCAGTGTTTTCCAGAGCCAAGCGATTCAGAACAGAGAACAGAGAGCTGTTAAACTCATCTTTCAACCCAGACATCGACAAAAGCCCAATACTGACTCGGTCCCCCTCTTACAAATTTGGAACCTAAAAAAGAATAGCAACATAAGGTAAAAAGAATAGGTCTCCAGGCCCCTCTCATGTACAAATTCGGTAATATTTAGTATGAAATACAAACTAAAGCAGTGTTTAGGAAAGTTGAGGGAGGTATTATTGGGAAGTCTAAACGAAGAT
>JAOXNN020200169.1:0-23641 GCA_028571205.2 Hydropsyche betteni | reverse complement strand
ACTCTTCTGATCTCTTCCTTAAATCTCCATGTGTGCTGAACTATGCTTTGATGTTTACAATTTGATTAAAAAAACCCACAAACAATATTTATCTTAGTCGACTACCTTAAAGTACTTATAAAATGTCTATTTTTATTATTTAATCAATCTCGCAAAAGTTTCAATACCCAATTTAGACTAGCCTACATCCTAATTATTGATCAAAATTGATTCGCTGTATATTTATGAATTACCGTCAATTATATCTAACCTCTGCTATGGAAGCAACGATTTATTATATATGCTCAAAATAGCATTAAACCGAAATAATATTAGACAGCGAAAAGACCGTAAAAGGGTCAGAGGCAATACGATTGATAATTAGCTGCATGTTGGGAGGAATGTCAAATATGTCAGAAGCTCTCCATTTCTCCGTATTTTATGTAGAGAAAGCCGTCATCAGCTTTAAATTTCTAGTAAATTTCAGACATCTCTTGGTCTGCATTGGGAATCTGGTTGCCAACGTATAGGAAAAACGTGGATTTTCCCTCCTGCTTCACAGCCTTCCCTCCTTTGCTCTGTAGCAACTTCTCGATCTTTGTTTCGATCATCTTTTGCACCATTATGAACTTATTGAACTTCTCACACACGAATCTTCAATACCCCTACTCTTACCTCGATTTCTCGATGTCTGGCAACTTCGATTTAGGATGTCTCTCAATAATTAGCGGTATGAAGTTGGGTTTTCTAAGTCAATTCATTTTCTACTAGATACGCTGCTTCTCGAACTTCTCCTTACGCTCCTTCAATGAGTATCGAACTGCGAACGGAATGTATTTCTATTCTTTGGCCTACTTAGATGCATTATTACTTCCTTGATGTCCATGTATATATTATACTATTGTGATTATGTCAAATTATGAAGGGTAAGTCCACGTTCTTTATGCCATCTCCGAAATACACTCCTCCATAAGTATGAGAATTCGTCCTGTGATAACCCACGAACCCAGGCCATAACAGACTCCTCACTGTTACCTGAGTCTTTGATTCATCTGCTTGGATTGACCAAGATCCATTAATACTGTCCTCCTCAATCGAATCCAAAAAGTCATTCCTGCTCAGAGCCTGATCAGATTCTACATTAACTAACGCAATACCAATAATTAGAATCTTTTATGGATTTTTAGGCCTGCGGAAATGTAAGTAATTAGGAAGTTTGTTCGCTTCGTCAATCTTTAGACCTTTGAAATTAGGATTTCGAATGATTTCATGTGTTGGAAGCATTTTAAGAGCACCAAGGGGCACAATTTGACACTCCTCTTCAACTGCATGCACAACACATGTTAGTCTGTCTAGTTCTGTGTAATTTTTGCTTGGAATAACCAACTCCACATCTCCACTCTCTAAATTAATACTTCTTTACTAATGACCTTCTTATCTGCCTTCTTGCTTTGCATTAGAATCTTCTCATGTTGTCCTGTAAAGTAATCTCTTATGTGAGTTGCCTCTGCGAAATCTTAGCGGGGACTGGGTAACTAGGCAAATTTGAATGATTCCGAACTAAACATATCTCAATAGGCATACCTCCAGAAGTACTTTTTCTCAGGGAAGTCATACTTTCCACGTTAATTTACTCCCTGCACGATGTAGTAGTTCCTAGCCAAACCCTCGATCCTTCCCCAGAAATTCCATCTGTCAAATTCACGCTCCTCAGATAACTTTAGTACTGCAAGTTAAAGTCCAGTACGCTCGTCGATGGAGAGGGTCGCTCCTATTCTATTAGGGAACTTAAGTTATGAGCGGAAGTTATGAATATTCATGAGTAAGTTTTAAAAATACTGTTTACAAACTACATTAAATGATAACAGAGAACTCCAAACTTCTCTCATAAACAGCAACATCGTATAATCTTAAACTGAAACATAAGGCAGGGCGATTTTGTGGATTATACTACGATGATCTGGGACAATAGATATTATAAAATTATCAGTCAGAGTAGTTATTTATCTGCTGGAGGCTATGCAATAGTATCGGACTCTTTGAAATACTGATCTGCTAGAATCTGCTTCACACTCGGCCGATCACACGGTTTATGTTGTAAGCATCTGCTTATTATGCTTCTAAGAGGAGCGTTTAAATCAGCTTTACAAGTAAATTTGCCTCTACTCACCAAAGATGTTAACTATTTAATGGTATTCGCTTGAAATGGATAGCACCCATGAGTGATATAGAAGATAAGAACCCCTAGGCTCCAAACATCCACACATTCTCCAACATAGTCTTCTCCTTTAAGAATCTAGGGTGCCATGTAATTGGGTGTGCCGCACATCGACGATAATTTCCTGTCTTTATTGGCTAAATATCCACATATGTACTGATTATTGCAAAACCAAAGTCAATGAGACGGACTTTGTTATGCCTATCAATGAGTAAATTATGAGCCTTAATATCTCTATGAGCCACATTCCTATTGTGAAGATAGTTTACAGCTTATAATGCCTGCTTAACAATAAGTTTAATTAAGCTATCTTCAAGTGGATGCTTCTTTTTTACGTAGTGAGAAATAGAAGTTGATCCACAATAAGACAACACCAGACTAATCTTGGTCAGAGTCTACGCATGCTCTGTAAGTTTGACGATGTTATCATGCGATAGATGCTCTAAAATGCTAATCTACCTTCGAATATTCCTAAATTTCGATGGTTCACTGTTTACCTTAAACTTCTAATACACCTTCACAGCATATATGTTATCTGGCTACAACTTCTTCCTAGCTAGGTGCACTGTTCCGTAAGAGCCTTTGCCCAGTTCACTCAATAACTCGTACCTTCCCAGAAAGTTATCGTTAGTCTCACTGGTACAACTCTCCTGAACAGATTGTCTCTTAATCTTATCCTTAGGAATAGAACTACTATTGAAGTGGTTGGAGTTTCCGAATTTCAATCTGATCTGCTCTGGCTTTGGAGTTATTGCTTCCGCCATCTGGGTAGTGTTCGTAAGCACTTGCAGGGGAGTACTATGCAAACTACTGAATGTTTGAGCAGCCTTCTGGTCCTCTGCAACTTTGGATAAATGAAGTGTGCGGTTAAAAGTTAGGAATATATTGGTTGGCTGAGATTTGCGACGAAAGGAACTTCTTTCTATCTTAAACTTGCTGGTAGAGGCAGGACGTATTTTACGGGGCGTATTGTTCGTGAGGACTTCCTTCTGATTCATTATATTTAGCGAATAAAATAAACTTACAAACAATGTACTTACAAATTAGCACTCCGTATCTACTCCCACATCACATATATTTTCTTCATATTTCAATACTATTCTATTAATGCAAACTATCACCTAACATTCTTATAAGGCTCTAATGAATTTTACATCTGCTTATTATGTTTCATTACGGAGATCCTCTTTCATTTATTATAAATTAAATATTCATTTAATTATGGCCACAGCACCACCAGCAGCAACTGCCCCAGCCAAAACAGCTGAAAAGGGAGAACCAAAAAAGAGAGGTTTTGGAAAGGAAGGAGCCAAGGGCGGCAAAGGAGGTAAAGACGGCAAGGGTGGCAAGGGAGGACCCAGAGATAAAAGATCCGATCAAAAGAAGTGGACACCAGTCACCAAACTAGGCAGACTCGTAGAACACCGCAAAGTCACCAGTCTCAATGACGTCTTCAAATACTCCATCCCTATTAAAGGTACCTCCCTTCGTAATTTAAGAATTTGAGATTGTTGAACATCTCGTACCCGAACTCAAGGAAGAGGTTATGCAAGTCAAGCCAGTTCAGAAGCAGACTCAAGCCGGTCAAAGAACTAGATTCAAAGCTTACGTTATCGTTGGAGACGAGAAGCAATACATTGGTCTTGGATGGAAGTGTCACAAGGAAGTTCAAGGAGCTATTAAGGGCGCTCTTATGATGGCCAAGATGAGTTTGGTTCCCGTCCGTAAGGGATACTGGGGAAACAAGATCGGTAATGTCCATACTGTTCCAATGAAGGTTACAGGAAAGAGTGGTTCAGTTAAGGTTAGATGCATTCCTGCTCCTAGAGGAACAGGTTTGGTGGCCCCACCCGTATCCAAGAAGTTGTTCCAGTTCGCAGGAATTCAAGATATTTACACTAAGACTGAGGGAAAGACCAGAACAAAGGGCAATTTCCTGAAGGCCACGTACGACTGTATCCAGAACACCTACCTCTACAACACTCCTGACTTCTGGGGTAAGATCGATTTGGAGTACCACCCCTTCGTCCAGCATCAGGAATTCTTGGAGCAGAAGGCCGTTAAGACAGCTTGATCCGTATTTAAAATATGAAAACAATCAAACTGAATACTCAGAAATAGTAAGCTCTCTCAAAATAGAGTAAAATTCCTTGTACGCTTGGTTAGATTCAATCTGATGAAGCTGTTCCACTCCAAACAAGAAATCTTACACACTTCTCTTTATAGTTTATAGGTTGGACTTTGTTACTTTCTTTGTTAAATCGCACAACTATGGAACTGTGGATATGTTTTTGTAAATCTTCAATATTCTTGAACGTAGGTTAATTATTTACTATCCTGATTTGCAGAAAGGCTACAGTCCATTCTTTCTGATGTTAAACTTAAAGCTTATGGGCTACCCGTCCTTCTGTAGTACTCTAACCCTCATAACCTCTATTTCCTTTCCTGTCAAAACGTAGTTTTAAGCAATCCGATTCTTATTCTCCTCCTGCTGAAGCAATGATTTGAGACTAGCCTTATCGGATACTATCTCTATTTTGATGGGATCAAATAGAATGAACTAAAACAAAGCGAATGTGTAGTATTTAGGGTTTTAAAGCAGCCTCTGAAGGTACTTCTCATACGCATTGAGTTTCTCCATACAACCTTTGACTTCGTTTCTCAAATGCTCGGGTATCCTTACAACCGATTGATAGTATACAGGCACCACTGAATCTATTTACTCCTCAATTCTCTAGTTTAGAGCTACTATCTGAGATTAAGATTTCTTAATCTCCCAACGGATGGGTGATTTCTTAGGCACCTTGCATACCAAATCAAAGACATACAATCCACTCATCAAATCCTTTGGGTTGGCTGTGACCTAAAACTACATTTTTGTGGATAATGTTGACGCAAATGATCTCATATCTTACTGCCTTTCCTAAGCTACACTCATCCTCTGAGTTTTTATATCAATCTGTCTCTTCTAGCGAAGGGAATTCAACAGAAAAGACTCTGAGCAGAACGAAGAGAAACTCACATTGTAATAGGTAACGAAAGGAGCAGAGCATTCCTGGTCGATATTCAGAAACTTTAGCACTGGCTCTATCATGAAAATGGGTTAAATCAATATTGCTTGTAGCCACTCTTCTAAAATCTATGAACGTCTGCCACTATCCTATTCAGGTTAGTTGATAAACTAAGACTTTTTAAGTTTGGGAAGAGTGAGCTTGGGAAAGTTCTTATCGGAAAAGTGCACTTGAAGGAACCCATCCAAATCAGTGAACTCACTAAACTTCCTTTAGACTTCGAACCTGCTAATTCCTACTTGGGTAATAATCATAAAGTAGTACTTTACTGATCCATTGATCCTGCGTATCTTCACTCTCTTATTTACTATGATGTTCCTACGAGGCAGCTGGTTCAGAAGTTTTATTCCTTCCTTCACAGAATTAGAGTTGTTTATGAGCATGTTCTTAAACATGTCCAAATTCACCATCTCATCTGCATTCGTTGTGTTTTCTATCTCCTCTACGTTTATGGCCCTTTGAGGTGGGTTCTCTATTTTGAGAATCCTCCTGACTGTCTCGTTTAACTATATCAACCCAACATGCTACCTCTAGTGTTTGGAAGAATATCCGAGCGAACCCTGGCATATCGTTCATCTGAAAGTATCCATCGTAGTTGTCATCCGGTCGGTACAGAGCGTACATTGCTAAAACTACATTGACTGCACTTAATCCTCAAATACTTGCTATAAAGAGGACGTTGATTATGAAGTTGAGAGGCAATAGGTAATCCTCGAACATCTTGGTGACAGAAAAAGTGGCCGAGAATATCCAGAAGAATCGATGAGTCCAGAGAGACTGACCGATCGTTCGCTGGAACTAACGTCGGAGTATGAGAGCCGATGCCATCCAGGCTAATGCTCCGAAAAGATAGAGTACGCTGTAGGTTCTGTGCTGAGCTGAGTAGTATAGATCTGGATCACCTAACAATCCTAAAAAGCACATTCCCAAGTATATGTAGCAGTTGGCCAGTGACAGTTTGCTCTTAATTGTATAGCTGGCAGGAGGGACGACTAAATCATCGTCTTCAAAATCGTAAACCTATTAAAAACATGTCACCATAATCTCACCGGGAAGTTCCTTAATGTTACGATTAGGTTCTTGTAACATCACTAGATAGTACCTGTATGCGAAGGAGCATATGGCCACATAACAAGGTAGCAGGTAGAAAAAGAACTATGTTCCTAGGAAGGACTTGACTTAGTCTTACCGATCGTCCATGTATATATTAATTCTGAGTAAGGTATTTTATTATAGAGCAGAAAGCACGCTCTGTCGATTGGCTTATTTAGATAATTAACTGATTCTTATGGGAAATAGTTGCACGACCATATGTAAAAACCCTGACGTAACGAAATTCTAAAAGGAACAGTAGACGTTCGTGAGGCTGGCCCCTGAGCCCGAACCAGCGTAACTCTTAATCTACTCAGCCGGCCCAGCGTAAGCAAAGAAGACGCCAAGTATTTCGAAACTTCACAATCTCTCACCCCTACACAGGAAAAAGTTGGCACTAGAGCCCATGCTTCAACCATAGACTCTAAACCACAGCTCTCCAACCCTAATTAAATAGAAAAGCGGTCAGCAGTCAAGTTTAAGACTGGAATTGTCTACTAGGGAGAGTGGAGATCCAATGTTAGAGAGGGCTATGGTGTACAAATATGGCCAGATGGTGCCAAATACGAAGGACAGTGGATTAACAATAGGGCAACAGGCAAAGGTAAGTTTACTCATGTCGACGGAGACATCTATGATGGAGATTGGAAAGATGACAAGGCAAATGGCTATGGAGTATACATACATAGCAATGGCGCTCGATACTAAGGCTACTGGAAAGACGATCATCAATAAGGGCATGGTTATTAGAAGTGGGCTGACAGCAGTTCGTACGATGGTAACTATAAATAAGGAAAAAAGAATGGTTAGGGCACATATACGTGGGCAGACGGTAGCTACTACAAGGGTAACTGGTTGAATAACAAAATAAATGGCTTTGGTTTGTACTGTTGGACAGACGGTAGGAAATACGAAGGGTAATGGGTGAATAATCAAATGCATGGGCAAGGAATTTACACATGGAAGGATGGTCGGAAATACTAGGGTAGTTATCGATAAGATAAGAAACACGGATTTGGAACATACACCTGGGCTGATGGGAAGAAGTATGTAGGGGAGTGGCGGAACAGCAAGAGACATGGTAAAGGTATATTGTTATTGATGTAGGAAAGTATGTGCTCAGTGATGGGTCATCTAGAGAGGGAATTTGGTAGGAAGATCGTCGAATAAAATGGCTAGACGAAGACGACGATGCTTAGAAGACCAAAGGCAGATTAACCCAGTGATATATTTCTCGCCTTTATTCAATTTTATCTCTAAAGATATTGCAGAGCATTGTCTTCCAAATCTTTGCACTTATTTCTTTTTCTATGGAAATATGTCCAATTAACAAATATCCCTAAGGATGGGAATAAGGTGACATACAAAACAGTTCCCACCTCTCGATGCTGAGGACACTCTCGAAAATGCTCACTAACCTCTCTGCTCACAAGCCTTCAATCACTAATCTTGTTCAACCAAAAAACAAAACCTATAAACACTTCGGTTCTATTGACTCTGAAGACAAAAACAGTCAACGGTTCGCTCATACTTACTAATCGAAATAGAAAATCAATTCCTCCCAACTAGACTAATGCAGAGTACCTATCAAGCTTTCCAGTCCAAATTAACAACAGAAATATCGGCTAACTTAGCGAGTAAGTGTTGCTTCAAACAAAAACACAGCCAGAGATTCCAGAGCGATACCTCAATGCATAGCAATCCTTTAAATTCGCGACAATATCGCCTAGAAATGCTTAAGCCGTAAGAAGGATGCAACTTCAAAATTATCAGTCAACCTCCCTGACCAAGGTACTTCTATATTTGAGTCTAAATTTGTGTGTAAGAATCGTTGGCACAAGAAATTAGGAGGAGCTTATGTTCGGCAGCAAACTTTGAGCTTTGCTAAGAAGGTTTTGAAGCCGAAGGGTAAGCTGAAAGCAGTTAAGATTTAGAATTAACCTGCAAACCCCAGAGAGTTTTCAGATATGAAACTATTCCGCTATTGATACTAGTGTATTAGTTGCAAAGTATAATATAATTTCCATATTCACTTACTATGGCAACCTGGATGTGCGGGTAATGTGACATTTTCAACGCAAATTAATGTCATAGGGCCTGCGACAAACTACTCCTGAACACTTCACCTCGAAATAAATAGAAACTGTCGTTGAGAAGATTGAAAAAGAATGTTTAGGATGATTATTTCCTTTTTAACAGCGGCATTTCCTAAATCCTCCCCTAAAAGGGATATCACACCGAGAGGACATGTTAAAAGCAAGGTACTGTTGACCAATCCAATCAGCCGTCTTCTTCCGATGTAAAAATTCGAAAGGAAAAGCTCTTCCCCGTTGTTTACTTCTAGAGGGAACCATAGGACACAGTTGACGACCTCTCAATACTCAAAAATCTCAAAACTATTAAGAGAAAAACACGAAAGTGAATAATGATTATGCACGTTACTTATGTAAACTTACTCAAATGTTATTCGTCGCTTACCCATCATTTTAGTAATATCTCCCAGTTAGTTTTGACTCAGTAGCCTTGTAGTGAATGACAAATAAATACTTCGAAATATTTGTTCACATCAAGATTTTAAGTCAGTTAATATTTTACTTTTATTATTGAATGCGTCATTCATCTCAAACAAGATGCAAAGGTGTTTTGACAATATAATAATTAATGGAAATATTGAATTTTTATATAGTTAAAGGATTGTCTTAAATTAATCAATGGGAATCAGTAGAGACTCTAGACATAAGAGAAGATTGACAGGAGGCAGGATGCCAATCCACAAAAAGAAGAGAGCCTACGAGAAGGCCAGGCCTATAGCAAACACCAAGCTATCCGATAAACCCAGAATCCGACCCATCCGAGTTAGAGGTGGAAACTACAAATTCAGGGCCCTCAGACTTAAGGAAGGAAACTTTAACTGGGCATCTGAAGCAGTCGCCAAAAAGGCCAGAATCTTAGATGTTGTTTACAATGCATCCAACAATGAACTCGTGAGAACTAAAACTCTCGTCAAAAACTGCATTGTCCAGATTGACGCTGCTCCCTTCAAATCCTGGTATTCAACCCACTATGGATCTGATATTGGCTTGAGTACAACATTTAGTTATTGCAGGCAAAAAGACTCAAAAGAAAGAGTCCAAGGAGGAACAGGCTAAGAAACAATCTTCACACGTTAAGCATAAACTCAAATTCAGACAGGCCAACAAAGCAGTGGATATTAAGCTTGAGGACCAGTTCTCATCTCAAAGACTTCTGGCGTGCATAAGTTCTCGTCCAGGACAGTCAGGCAGAGCCGATGGATATATTTTGGAGGGAAAGGAGCTGTAGTTTTACCTAAAGAAGGTAGAGCAGAAGAGAAAGTCATGATCGGATATTTAAACACAACCTTTTTAATTATCTTTACATGTAAATTCACAGCACCTATATAAATAATTTCGTTTCACTTCATAATATTATTTAGAAAGGAGATAGAAGTCAAAGGCTAGAAGGAGTAATAACTGGTGGGGAGAGAATTCTGATGGGTCGAAGAGTTGAAAGAAATGAAAATTGTAATGCACACAATAAATAAGGTCATATTAAGTTGAACTATTCGTTCGATAGGTCCATGATTAGCTCGAGAGGCCTCTCGATATTATACTTCTCGAAGTCGTGATCGGGCCATTTAGGACTGTCCATATTGAGAACTGTATAAGAAGCTTAAGGAAGGTGGGTAGGTTGCAAGTTTTATTCCTTTTCCTGCATAAAATGCTCCAATTGAGATTCGCTTATGAGGTCACCCTCACTAAAGACACTTATTTGGTTGAGTTAGGCTATAAGTTAGGCGGTATTGCTTGTTCCGTAGTGGAATACACGTAAGTTGTAAAGGATGTTATAAAAGTTCTTATACTTTTTCTCCATCTTTTGATGATGCGATCTACACTGATCAGCGGCTCGACTCCCTAGAAAATCAGCCATGGTTTTGAAGATTTTGTCCATCCTTCGCATGTGTTTGTTTTCGAAGTGATTGTGGTAGATCTCGAGAAACCAGTGGTACTTTCGTTTCTCTTGATTATTCCAATGCCCTATCTCCCTTCCAGGCTCCACTATCTTCCTAGTCCTAACTTTCTCCTCGACACCTTCTCCTTTTAGTTTTTTAGGCCTCTTTTGCTTCATCTTCAACTCGAACTCTGGTTTTTTGTCTTAGCAGGGGGTTTGGATTTTGTTTTCCTCCTATGGCTCGACCAGACCCTGGTTGTAAGAATTGAGCACTCCGTAAGGCAGCTCCATAAACTTTAGCAAATTTATATAAACCATCATCAGGTCTAGAATTTAAAGCGAAAAACTCATTTCACAGGTGCGATGAGTCTCTTGGTTAATTTAATGCTGACTCAATCAGGCCGCCCTGAGATCCTTTTTCTCCAACGTCACTCGTTTTCTCTAGTCTTTATTATGTGGTCTTAAATGCCTCCCTCATTTTCACTAACTCTCTATACTTATGCAACTTATTGACTGCATATCGCTCTACGACACTCTTCCCTCTTCCAACTACTCCTAACCTCTCTCGCCAACTCACATCTGTTCTCCCCTGCCCTTCCCAGGTTGAGTAGTCCCTCATCTGTTTTCTCACACTTATTTTACTCTCATAACTACACCCTATCCACTAACCTGTGTCTCCTATCTATCCAACTAGCACCAGATTTTTGCACAGATTCAACATACTGAACATTACATTGTAGATTCTGTATGGAATATTGCCTTACTAGAAAGATGTCAGTATGATACTGGGGACATTGACAAGAAGAGAGAACTGAGAGTCGATAACTGAAACGCCGATTAAATAACCAGCATCCACCAATAATAAATCCCTTCCCTCTACAATTTCCATACCCAAGGATTAGGCTTATACTATATGCCTACATAGCTTTATCCCGATACTCTTTTGAACAATAAGATGGGCTTACGCATATCCATCGAATAAATTCAGGTATTAAGTGTGGTTGAGCTTTGTCTAAAGGACTACCCTATTTGATTAAATAAATTAGCTTAAAGGATGCATAGTGGCACGCTCTGTTGGACTCTTTTGCGAAATCTGATTATATATTATTAGTTTGGAGGAGCAGTCTTTCAAAAATAATTCAAAAAAGGGCAGTTAATTCGAATTTAAAAATTGTTGACACCCCTACACTACTCCCAAATTATTCCAATTTACACACCTGACGTATTTCATTAGTAACACTCTCGAGAGAGTTCATACAGAATTTATTTTCGACTTATAACGCATTAACACATATTAATTGTGACATTCAATTACTTACTTATCTTCAACTTACCCACATTCCATTCATTCTAAATATTTCTATCCCCTCCAACATGAGAAGTGAGGATACAGGTATTTCGTAACCTAACCCCTCAGTATTACCAATAACTCCCACTAATTCTGATCAGCTAATTAATTAATTAAGCAGTATTCTACCTATTCCCTCATACAATAGATACACATTTCCCTAATAAACATAGACAGGAGTGTTAATACTAAAGAGTATTGTCTATAATGAAGTAATTCTCCAACCAGCAATAATATGAAGTCTCACAGATCTCAGGAAATATTCTTGGAGAAGAAGTCCACCCTGGAAACTTAGCAGTCACTTCGAAGACTAAGAGAAATGTAGCAATAACTCGAGCAGACAGTTGGCTACGAGTATACAAGACAATTAATGAACCTAAATGGCTATTTGAAAAGCGTACTACTTAGCTGTAACTAGGAATTATCACCAGTTCTGTAGGGTCCACGATGAACTGGTTCGCCTTCGAAAGAGAGCTCCCATAAACAAACCCAAATCCATTTCCGCAGAGATTTAGTAAGTTCGCAGTGCAAACAGCGGCATCGAAATGGCTACTAAAGAGCTTAAGCGTCTCAATGCTCGTCTCGAACAGCCCGTCGATAGACCCAGTGAAGAACAACTCACTACCCTCACATAACTTTAATCCAAATGCCAAACACTTGAATTTGAACTGAAAGGTCTAGTGTAAAGGAACGAAACACTTATATAAATGAGTAAGCAATCAGACATGTTCTCTCAGTATGAGCAAATGTGCCGAGAGTGTGAGAAATGGCGTAAAGTGAACAACCGTTTGTCATAGTAAATTAAGGAGAGTGTAAAGGAGATGAATGAGTTGACAGGGAGTGAGGAGAACCCCAACATAATCCTAATAAACATCAAATGACTACTCTACAGTTGGATATCATTCATTATTAATATTATGGAGCGTGAGTTTTAGAGAGATCTTCTCAATGTGGTGTCCCCTTTATAGATAGACCCAGCAAAGCAGCAGATATACCCCAAGTACTACAAAGGGCAGTTTGAGTACATAATATAAGGGGATTTGAAGGAATATGATTTCCCTAACATCTACCCTCGGTACGGAGCGCTCATACTTGTCAATAGCCCACATACTGTTGCTGACTTCACGTTGGTGACAGGAATTATCTGGTACTTGAGGCACAGGTGGTGGATAACCACTCTCAGAATCCACTCTTGTATTCTTTACTAATTTCATCTGTCTATTATCGACAGAGCGAGCTACATTCAAGAGTTAGACTTAAGTAAAACAGCATATTACGAAGTGAGTAACTACGTGGGGAATAAAGGAATATAGTATATATCTAAGTTAAAGTCTCTAAAGGTCCTAAATCTTGGTATTCTTTGGATTTATATAGCTGACAACCCAGTAAGTGACTAGGGTGCAGAGAAATTATCGACAATGAAGGGTCTTCGAGAGTTAGACCTCAGTATTGTGCATTTAATATAGGGCATACCAATATTACTTACAAAGGAATGCAAAAAGTAAGGAAAATCTAGCACATAATGGTACTCATTCTCAGTATAAATAATCTTACTTAGTGTACATGAGGAAAATCAAACCCTAAGAAATGCTCCTAATCTACAAATAGTTCGCAGACATCTTTGTTATAGCTTGACAGTGTTTAGTAGGCTATTATTAGGTAAAATAGTATTCTAAAACTGATATCCACATTATTCAAATCATGATGCCATGAGTGAGGCATCGATGTCCTTGGGTAGTTAGTTAATTTTGATTTTGAACCCTTCCTGAATCTCCATGAGCACCTGCTTGTCGGTCTTTGGATTGTCTTCAGACTCCTCTTCGTCGGTTCGTACGAAACTGATTGTGAGGCCCTTTGTTCCGAAACGTCCAGCTCGTCCCACCCTGTGAAGGTAGGTGTCCCTATCTTTGGGGAAGTCTTCCATCAATACCACTCCTACCATAGTTGATGACGAGGTTTACTCGCTCAATATCGATTCCTCTTCCGAAGACGTCGGTCGTCACCAATAGCTTTGACTGGTTAGACTTAAACATTTCGTAGTTTTTTATGCGATCCTCCTGACTCACTCTCCTGTGCACACAAATAGGGTTGAACATCCTCTGGGTCAGCAGTTCGGTCAGCTTCATCGCCCTCTCAACCTTGTTGACGAAGATTATCACCTGGTTAATGGTGAGTTCATCTAGCAGATGGCACAGCTTCTCGAACTTCTTCCCCTCTTGAATGTATGCATAGTATTGTGTCAGTCCGTGCAGAATTAGTTTGTTCTCGTCGACAAAGATCTCCACTTCATTCTGCATGAACTTCTTGCAAACTGAGTCAAGGACTAGAACTACCAGTTCGGATTTCTTCAGGCATAGTGGCACTGAACATCATCACCTGTTTGGTGTGGGGAGTCTTTACGAATACCTATTGAATATCAGATCGCATAGAAGCTGTACCCAATACCTGGTCGCACTCATCAACTACAAAGTATTTGCAGTTTTAGAGTTTTATTGCTCTTCTCTTCATCAGAGAAAGCAGTCTTCCTGGAGTAGCGATGATAATGTTGGGAGCCTTGGCCTTATCTGAAAGTTCCTCAACGTTCTTATCTTCGTTGGTTCCTCCATAGTAGCATCCAGTCCGTAGCTAAGGCTTTTTGAAATATTTGCCTGAGTAGCCTGACGTCCTTACCTAGCCTTTTGAAGTCTTTTTAGATTTGGTGGGCTAGCTACCTCGTGTGGCATGTTACAACGGCAGCATGCTTCGGGTACTCTCCGTCGACCTATTTCAACTAAAATCGACTTTTAGCTTACCTGGTTGAGGATAGAAATCACAAATACAGCTGTCTTCCCCATACCTGATTTTGCTTGACAGAGAATATCGTTCCCTTCAACAGCGTATGGGATAGCCTCAACTTGAACCTCACTCGGATGCTCGAAACCTGCCTCTCTCAGTGACTTTCGAAGCTATTCCTTAAGCATGAGTTCATTCCACCCACTCAAGTTGGCTCCAACATAGCCGCTGCATAAGCAAATGTGTACGGGCCAGACGCATTGGTACCAGCCTTCTTGACTTTTGGCTTTTACTCAGGCTCATCGTCTGAGGAGTAGTTGGGGACTTGCTCTGCCATTCAAATATATAAATATTTTAAAGTCTCAATCTCTACTCTACAGCTCATGCTAGCTATCTTCTATCAATCCTATGCGTACTCAGCAATCAACCCTAAATGTTGAAGTGAAGTTCAGAGTAGCAAGATTATCCGTTCGAACACATATCTCATGTTGAAGTTCTCCCTCTGAAAATCATCAATAATTAAAAGGCTTTTATTAATCAAACAAAAAAAATTCTATCGTTGTCTATACCCACATCCCAAAGACCCTTCGTCAACGGTTTGCATACTTGTGTTGGACATGCCATGTACACCATCTGAACGCTTCTTTTCCCTTACAGTAATCGACATAACGTATCAGCATTCACCTCAGTCTTCAACTGGCAGTTCCGAAATGCCCAGGGAGGCAATTACTCAGCTACATGCACATTTATATGAACTTGTGGACTCTCCATTTAACAAATTAGATTGAGTTAGTCAGGAACTATGAGCTCATTAATTGAAGTAGTCCTCAAGATTATGTGGAAAGAGTGGGATTCGAGCAGTCTCCGACCCAACTATATTTACTTCGATTGTCTGAATTAGGGGAAATGTACATTTTGAAAACTGAGGGTATTTTGGCGAGAGCCTTGAAAATAAGGTCGAAAAGATCCAGAAATCTGATTATTCCCTCATCAAAAGCCACAATAATAATCTCGCCTGGAGGTAAAGCGTCTAAACAGAGTCCCCTGCCTTTAGGTCCGTGTATTACGACTGGAGCCTACAAGTCCATATACAATAATCTTGAAATTGCTGTGGGTTCTGCCCTCCTTTTAATCACCAAAGGCAAAGTTTATTCAGCGAATTTGGTTCGGGTTGCTGAGGTCAGATCCTCAACGCTCATCTCCTAGTCAATATACCTTTTATTTATGTAATTTAGTGATCTCGTCCTCACAAACAGCATCTTTTCTTTAGGAACTATGCGGGAGAGAATATGTCCTTTCAATTCAAGGTTCTACCGACGCATACTATACACTATACTGTATAGTCTCGTTTTTCCGAATGCCAATATAGAAAAATACTGTCCAATGTGTCTGAGATTTTAGACGGGTCTGTAGATAGTGTGTCCGACCTTCAGGTGGTAGTAGAATATGCTCAGATTTATACTCAGGCTTATTATGCTCTTTACTTAGAATATGTTATCTGTAAAACGGACTAGAGGATTCTGCAGTAAGCGTCCTACAGGTTCAAATACAAGCTGAAGGGCCTGTTTTGGGTGTTAATTTGGCTGTAGTTATGGGTAGAGTTCGAGATGTTGCATTCCATAGAGAAATCTATCGACCTCTCTTCCATTAACCAGAACTATGATATTCTGGCCTCCAGGATGGAATGCCATTTCAGGGATCATGAAGATCTTATCGTCGAAAATAACGAATTTCTTCTGTTGAACCTCTTAGCAAGGGTAGGGTTTCTCCACTAACTTCATAAGTTCCTCGCCAAGCCCTGTCTTCGGAACCTATATTTTCTCCGATACGTCGCTAGTCATTATTCCTGCAGTTTTTACTCTGAAGAATAAAAACAAAATCGTAATTACCACGATCTCTGAGCAAACCACCCAAACAGCCATTTGGACATCATACATAATCCAACCGATAATTACGTTTGTTTTGCCGATGAATAAGATAGGGTATCCCATAAGGCGGTGGACCTTTCTCATTTTTATTACTGTTGTTGGACTGGTCTGAGGGTTAAGGGTTGCAATTCTTCCAGCTAAGCCCTCAATCACCTGTATAATGATCCACACCATTATCAAAATTCCGAGTGCGAAGTGTGCCTTAGTGGAGTCTTTGAGCGAAGAATAGTTGGGGTTTTCGATGATAATCATCATCGAAGTAGTTGATAGTGTGATAACTACACATATTGCCATCATTAGACTGTGAATTTTAAGACGATCAGGGTTGGAATAGAGATATTTGAACCAAACAGCTATGTCAACCAACAGACACCACACTAGTGTTTCGATAATCCCATGAATTAACCGATAGTTGGGAGGACCTTCATATATCGACAAGATTGAATTGTTTTACACTGTCCCAGTAATGATCTTCCGGTTGGCCTGGTGGTAAGCGAGCTTCTGGCTTCCAGGCCGATATGCATACGTCCATTTTATCGTCGATCCTCTCTCAATTGCAGTATCCTCGCTATCTCCAGTGTTGAGAAGCCGTTCATACTTAACTGTGAGGTAGGTTGATTGGTCGGTCTCATACCCCAACAGAGTAAGACTGTTAACAACGTCTTGTTTTGGAGCAGTATGGTTGCCATAGTTGTATGCATCGGTTAGTGAGAAGGTATCGTTGATAACTTCGACAATGTTGTAGTCTCCCTGAGTGATTGTTGTGTTACGTTTTTCATGACGTGGGAAAACAAGATGCCGAAGTAGCAGTATGATTTGAGCCTGGCGTATATAGTTATTTTTTGGGGCGAGTCTGGAAGGTAAAACCTTATTTATATATCATCGCCTTGGTAGATAGCGGAGTTCGCAGGCACAGAAGTGTCACCCCAAGACAGACACCCGCTTCCATATATCAGCACTGTTATCACGATGCATATTGTACGCATTATTCAATAATAATACCCTTAAGAAACGTCGCTCATTTTTCTGTTGCCCTCACTCTATTGTACACTATATTGTAATTACCTTAAATATGACTCCGTGGCTTACAAATGACTGCAAAGCTAGAGAACTATGAAGTACGTTAGGAGTTTGAATGGGGCAATTATATCTTTGAATTGATGGTGAGGACTAGTGGGGGTGTATTTTACGAGACGGAAGTAGCCTAATTCTCGATTGTTTTAAACACGATTGTGACCATTTGAATAATTAATGTTGTTCTTAGATGAAGATGTTGTTTTTGTAGTAAAATTACGATTGAGTTTGTAAAAATAATATCACTATTTGGACTATCGTCACTTCAGAGGTATATATTGCTATGAATGAATGTTGCAGATAGCTCGAAGGTATTGAGAAGTACTATAATTAGAATGTAATCAACATTTATTTGTGTTTCGGATGAGAGAATTGTTTCAATTAATAATAGGCGTACAATATTATCTTCAATTACATAGTTATTCGTGACTCAGACCACTTGTCTTCTTAAAATATTTGACGGTTGAACAAATATTTTTGAGTCGGTTCTCTCGTCTCCTCCAATTATTGTGCTATTTTTAATCGCTAACAACATCTCTGTTAAGGGGCATTCTCTACAAGTTGTAATTTCAATCTGAGAATACTATTAGCATCAGGAAATTTTTAATGACGTACAACTATTGAAATAAATAAGAAAATAGATGAGCTTCTACGGTGGGTAATGTTATGTAATGATCCAGCTTGATAATACTGGCTGTACACGAAAAGCTTCTTATATGTAAACTAGGAATAATACAATACAAAAGACTCGGATTTATAACTCTTAGACGCTCGTTTAGAAATGAGAGAAACACGATTTTAGTTGATTATAATACTGATTTTAATAAATATATTTAAAGATAAATCTTCAGGTACTCTTTATTTTTTGGTTTAAGTGTGATGGATATAAGAGTACAAACATTAAATACAAATGAATCCTAACAGATTCCCCAAAACAGTCAACTGGGTGCTAGTGGGCTCCACTGGCTCTGGAAAAAGCCACACAGGAAATACATTTCTTGGCAAAGAACACTTCATAATTGGAAACGATATGTAATCCTGCACAGCTTTCGTAACCTCAGAAGTCAATGATGAATACAACATTAAAGTCCATGACACTCCAGGATTTGGAGATCACAAGGCCAGCGAGGCAACTATCGATAAGATAATCGAAGAGCTTACCCTGTAGATCGTTAACTTCGACCGTAGCAGTACTGACCAGATAGATCTGTTTATCTTAGTCGTTAAGCTCGATCCTCGCCCTCTTACTCTCAAAGCCGATCTGCTCCATCTGCGAAATTTGTTTGGGTCCAATGCACTTAAGAGTGTGATTCTGCTGCCTATTGCTCACTAGTTGAACAGACCTTTGACTTCCGAGAGTTTTGAGCTGAGTATGAAGTCTATGAATAGTATCGTGGAGATTCTTCAGGAGGCCAAAGAAGACTCCTTTAATTCTAATTGGTTTGTGCTGTGGGACAATCTGAAACCCAGAGCTGGTCAATTTGAGGAGCTGCTTGAGAAATCTCAGTATGTTAGTCCTTATACTAACCAAATGTTCTTGGATGCTCAGAAGGAAATCCAGAATAGAATCGATGAGTAAGTCAACAAGCAACTCGCGTAGTAGAAGAGGATAATATAAAAAAAGTGGAAATAGGATGAGGAAAGGGCCAGATAATAGATGGAAAAGATTGAGGAGAGGTTCGAGAAGGACAGAATCTAAAAACAGGAAAGTGCCAGAAGAGCTTAGGAGTAGATGAGGCAGACACAAGAGTATCTCCAGAAACTAAGTGAATAATCCAGGGCTGAGATGGCTCGGCAGATAGCCGAAGACAGATAAAGGAAGGCTAAATAGTATGAATAACTGAAGAAGAAGATCTTTGAAGATTAGACTGTTCGTAACAGATAGATGGAAGAAATGCGTCACAGAAATCACAAAGCTCATCATTAAATGAAGGAAAGACTCGATGCCGAGTTGCATAGACATGGCCATCATGGTCATCATGGTCATCATGGTCGTCATGGCGGACATCATGGACACCATGGGCATGGACACCACGGACATCATAGGAGATGAGCTATTGATCGTCTATTATTTGTCGTCATTATCCCAGAATTTAGCAATACAAATAATATGTTAATTTAAGTTTATCTTCAACTAAATCGATAAATGCTCAATTACTAAGCATCAGTTGCTTGTAATTTACCAGACCATCAAACTCTCATCAATGCCTCCTGTAGTCAGGATGTATTTTCCTGTGCTATCAAAAATAACTTTAGTCACTTCTTTCGAATGACCCCTGTACCTCTTCCTTTATGTCGATGTACTAGGATTATTGAATAGAGTCAATAAACCCCACTGGTCTCCAGTCGCCAACAACTTGCCATCAGGAGACCGACAAACCGATCGAATATGTGTTGTTTAACAGCCAGCAGGGTAAATCCAAGATGTTTCCCAAGTGTTTGTTAAACTCAAAGTTTCCCACTTTTCGTCTCTAAAAGTCCTGCTGCCTGTTTACTCCTACTCGAGTGTACTAGCATTCCAGTAAGTAACAATACTGTTAGCCTCTGTCCTCAACCTTTTGCCATTAGATGACCAATCTGCAGCAGTTGTGGAGAATTTAAGAGAACGCTGCACTAACAACTTCAGTTACTTTTATTTTACGCTGTAAAGATACAGATTGCCGTCAGATGAACACACCAAAAGTCGACTAGAGTCAGGAGAATACTTTAAGAGGGTTATCCATCTTTCTGAAGGCTTATCACTGCTCGCGACTGATGTGGGGTTCTATCTCAAACAACAAATACCGAAAGTGGTCGAATAGAGAATGAGCCATCGTTGCAACCCACTGCCAGATACCCTGTTCTACTTATATCGAGTGCTCGGCTTTCTCGACCAGGAGGTGATTCATGCAAAAAGTATTCCCCGTTTATTAAATAGTTCTTCTAGGGTCTGCTGCTAATTTAGAAACTTTCTACAATCTTCATGAATTTAAGACTGAGCACCTGAATCTTATTCGTATCTCCTGATATGTATACTTTGCCATTCGACTAGCATAGGCCATAGATTGGGCCTCCGAAATTCTGCGCTAGTACGTTCTTTTTATTTGATTTGAGCTAAACTGTAAACAACTGGCCACACTCAGTCGCTGCTAATAGGGTTCCAGACTGTGGTTAGATATCTAGCGATCTAATTAAGGAAGGAACCTCAACTACACGCTATACAAACCCATCAGTTGTACAAATTTTCAGTTTGGAGATAGCTCCCATAAAAAGATGCTTCTAATCGAGATGAAGGAAGTTTACCGGTTAATCAGTCTCAACGCAACTAGCTATCTAAAAGTTCTTCCATTTGAATATATTGCCTTTTAATCCCGAAGTCAAGTAGCACTATTCTTCTGGGTTGTAGCAGATACTCATCATCCCCATTTGACGACTCTCTAAGAATTTTCCCACGGTTAGAGAGAACTCTCCACTGTAGTCTATAAATACTACTCCAGAAGTCGTTGCACAACCAAAACTACAATTCTTTCCAACTGCCACATCTAGTACAAGGTGATCTCTTGGAATTGGTTTAGACTTTGCTAGAAATTCCATACGTTTATCATAGAGGAAAGCTTACTGAGGGGTTGATTTCGAGAGACAGAACAGGTGCTATGAATCGTAAGTGAAATTAATATTCATTGCTGCTATTGAACCAACAGGCAACCTTGCTTTGAAGGATGGTAGTTTGGTATTGTAGTCCCATATCATGATCTCAGGTTAGTTGCCTACTGCAGCTGTTGCGATAAGTGTTTTTTCTCTGTTGACTGCAATCGCTAGAATCTAGTCATTGTGCCCGCGAAAGGAGTTGGAAGAGTCATAGCCATGGTAGATTTGTTAGTGTGTTTTGACATTATTTTCAATTAGAAGAGAACCAGCACTAAGAAGATAGGAACAGCCTGATGCAGACCAATAAAGGTCTCTGTGAGAAAATGATCTTCGAAAACCATGGACATATTTGATTTTAAGATCAGTCGAAGAGAGAAGGTCAGTTGAATCAGGCTCTTAATATTGGAATAGATACTTTTGGAAGGAGGATGAGGCACGGGAATCCATGAATGCAGAGAGTGAAAATTGCTGTGACTAATTTTCGACAGGAAGAGGTCAGATTTAGGTCTTGAAGGATGCCTGTGGAAGAATGTCGTATTCTGAAGTTAGAGAGACAGATGGTTGGGTAGTTACAGTGAGGGAGGCGGCGAATAGCAGCCCATAGATATTAAAGTTGGGGGATTTAAGGGTATTTATAAACAGCTCGATAGCACTAAATGCTTATGTTCTACATTTAATTAGTATTGCTATCGCTACGAATTACCAAAATTAATTGATGGAGAAGAGTTAAACGAAACGATAGCAAATCACCAGTTTTAGTCCGCTGTTGAAGCACTACGACATCCTCCTCCAAAACAATAAGGCCACCTTAGCATAGAAGACAGGAGGATAAATGAAGTGCATATATGGACAGAGACTTAAGAATCCTCGAGTAAAATATGTTTGGCATGTGTTAATCGGTGACAAAAGCAGTTCGCTATGTGTGGGAATCTGTCTAGAGAGAGTTGCCTATCGCCAAAACATGATGTCTGGAGCCTATGGGCAAGCATAAGGCCATGGCAACTACCTTATGAATTCTGCTGGATATACATTCTCACACTCCGACAAATCTGCAAATAGCAGTAAAATAGGCTTTGCCTTCGAAAAGTAAAGCATCATTCAACTATCCTATTGCGAGTAGTTGGGGTGGTTGTAGATTAGAGAGGTGCACCCAAACAAGAATGACTCCTGTAAATTACATGTAGTACCTCCACCGAAGGGAGAGTACTATATTCCTTGTTTTGAATTTGATGCAATAGGTAACTTTGTTGAGCTGTTGTCTTAGAGTCAAGTGGCAAAAACTATCGAGTCGAAAATGAATGCATGATATTTTAATATGTAGTTATGCAAATCTATTCTGTAGCCAATCACATTATCAACTTCTCCTGCTCGATGTCTCTCACTTTCTTGAAAAATCTGTGTTGAAGAGCGTCTTCCACAGGTATCCTCTTCTCAGGGTTCAGAGCTAAAAGTCTCTTAAGGAGGTCCTGCGCGTCTTCTTCGAAGGCATCACTAAATAAACTGTAATCTACATTCTAGCGATGTCCTTAAAGTCAATGCCCTTGTGCAGTTCCTTAGGCAGCTTGAGTTCATAGCCGAGGTTGCGACACTGGTCTATAACATCGTTTCCGAAGAAGTTAGCGAGCTCCAGGATGTAGTTGATGTAGTAGAAGGACTTGACGTTGGCTGGTTTGTTGACCATCCTCACATTGTTGAAGATGTTGTACTTCCTGGTCACAAACTGCAGGAAGATCACGCCCACCGGCCACAAATCAGATTGGTAATTCTGCTGCTGATGGTGCACAATTGACTCCAAGGGCATGTATGTCTCGGTTCCTATCTTGTTCTTGCCGATGATCTTTAGACATTCTGCTAAGCGCTGGTAGATCTTCAATCGTGCTTCTTCCTCACTCACATCGATGCCTTCTAGTTTCATGCGCTCTATTCTAGCCGCCAGTTATCGCTCGTACTTGAGGTCTATTTCTGCTAGACCAAAGTCGATGATCATGCCTGCGCGGGTGGTCGGGTTGTAGAGGAAGTTGCCTGGCTTGATGTCCCTGTGATAGATACCGAGATCTTTGAGGTTTTTAAGTCCTTTGAGGAGTTCATACAGGTAATATCTGACATCTTCCATATTGAAGGTATTGAAGAAGGACTAGGTAACTAACGAGTTACAATGAAGGGCTGGAACTTAAAGTACTCGATCACGATGTGAGTTACGTCGTTGTGAACGAACAGATTCAGTAGTCTGGGCAAGTTCGACTTGTTCTTGACAAGCTGCAGAAAAGCCATCTCGGTGTAGATGAGCTAGCGAGAGACGGTGTTGAAGTTGATCTTTATGGCAAACTTTTTGTCAGGGTCGTTGACATACTTGGCCTGAATTGTATGAATTTTACCTTGTATACGACACCGTAGCCTCCGCGTCCTAACTCCTTGGTGATTTCGTAGTTGAAGAGCTTAAGGTAGTCGAAGTTAGCCCTGATTCTGTAGTACTTCTCATTTTGACACGGTTTCTCTTTCTTGTTCTTCTTGTCTTCCTATTTAGTCATATTTATAATACAAAAATATAGAGTCTCGACTGTTA